>PVJA010023806.1:0-32582 GCA_004027025.1 Myocastor coypus | reverse complement strand
AAAAAAAAAAAAAAAGGAAAGAATATACTTCTCTTTGGACTAAGAGGAAGCAGATACATACACAGTCAAAGGTTTTGCAATTGCAGTGGGCCACCAGTGAAGCTTGTGATGTTGGAGGCTATTGAATCTAAGCCTCCTAAAGCTCATCTCACCAATCTAGCCTTAAGACCAATAATAATAGTAATAATAATAATACCAATTAATAAATGGGCAAATGGACAGACGTTTCACCAGGAGGTCCAGGGGCCAACACCTTTAGCTATCAGAGAAGTAAAAATCAAAACTGCTCGGAGGTTCCGTCTCAGCCCAGCCAGAATGCCTATCATCAGAAAGCACAAATACTATAACGATGGCAAGGATGCAGGTGAAAACGAACCCTTCTGTTGTGCTGGTGGGAATGAAGACTAGGATAACCACTGTGGAAATCAGTCTGGAGGTTTCTTAAACAACTAGGACTGTTAGACAATCCAGCTCTACCACTCTTCCATATATATCTGAAGGAATTAAGTCAGCACGCCATAAAGACACCTATATACCTGTGTTTATGGCAGCGCAAATCGTAATAGCCAAGATACAGAATTAGCTTAAGTGCCTCTCCTCATGTGAATGAAGACAGATGAGGTATTTATATACGCAGTGCAGTATTATTCAGCTGTAAGAGCAAAATTATATCATTTGCAAGGAAATCGATGGAACTAGACTTCAGCAAATTAAGTGAAATCAGCCAAATTCAGAAAGACAAGTATGGCATGTTTTCCCTAATATGTGGACTTTGGGGAGGGGAAGATAAAGATGCAACAAGGATAGGCCTTTAAGTTCCAGGCCAGGATCTATTAGGACTAAGGGAAACTAAAGGAGAGGTTGAAAGCGAAGGTATTGTGCAGGGCCTGCTAGGTATGGACCCCACCCCTGGGGTCCAGGTGCTCTGGCCGGGGATGGCCATGGAATTCACTGTCATGTCATGATAAATAGACTTGTTGCTTGTCATTCAGGATGTAGACATTTTACCTAAAGAGGTAAATTGATGCTATATATTTATCTGGAAATCGCTTAGGTAGCAGTGCCAGCGACCCAGAGCAGTAATGATAAGATACAGGCCAGAAAATAAAAAGCAAAACTAATGAATGAGCTATCTGTTTTTGAGCAATCAAAGGGCTCAAGTCAGTCTTTTAAAAGAGACATACTTTTCCCCTGGCTTTGATAAATGAGAATTTCTCATAAGAAAAGGTGATAGGGACATGGGCGGATTTAGAAGACGCTATCCCTGACAGGTTTGGGCGCCACCACTCTTGTAGCCTGGAGCTCTTGCTGAGCGTTTTAGATCTTCTCCTGGTACGATCACAAAGCCTTTTCACTTTAGTGGTGAACACAATCAGTTATCCAAGTTCAGGGGAATTCTAGGTCATGGAGGTCCTGAAAAGAAAAACAAAATGGGAAAACAGAGCCGAGGAACACCCTCTGCAGAGAGCCCCCCAGGGCTGAGAGCGTCACCTCCTTTGATCATTTCCAGGAGCTGTAAGCATGGTGAGGATCCAGATGGTGCCAGGACTTGGCTCCTGCTGCCATTAGAGAACAGGGTGGCACTCAGATGCCCATCCCAGGCCATGCTTACTAAGGGGATGCTTTCTGGAATCAGGGAGAGTGCACATGGATGAATGTAGTTAAAATAAGGTTCAAGGTTTGCCATGATAAAATCTCTGGTTTCTAAACCTTTTGTGTACATTGTTCTGAGAATTGGTGAGAATTGTCACAAGTTCTAGTGTGGCATGCTTGTATCTCATGAGCTCCAGAACTCAGGCTGATCAGCACTCACGGGCCAGAGGGCATGTGCCAGTCTTCCTGCCTACATACAAGGCTGAGACTGCAGTGCAGAGGGCCACTACACTGGGCTGAGTGGTAGGGCTATCGGTGACCCTGGGCATATTCTGCTAGTGCAAGAGCAAGCTGTCTGGCCCTAATTTTCTAAAGACATTAGAGAAACCAGGACAGAGTCAGATCATCCCGTAAGGAATTCACGTTCAACGCTGTGCACCCTACCTCTCTCCACCCAGGCGAAGTCCTCGGCTCCGGCATGAGATCCGAAAGCCCCGCCACTCCTCTGCTGATAACCTCGCAAATGAAATGACATACATTACAGAGACTGAAGATGTGTTTTACACCTACAAGGGCTCCCTGTCCCCCAAAGACAGTGATTCCGAAGTGTCTCAGAACCGCAGCCCACACCGACAGTAAGAATCCTGTGCTTTTCTTTCTGTGTGTCTGCTATTTGGCTGATGAGGAGTGCACTCAGGCCCAGATTGCCTTTTGAGGGGAGCCAAGAGCGAGTACCCATAGCCAGCTGCCAAAAGTGCTTGCTGCCCGTCAGCATAAGAGCATCAGTCAGGCTGCCGGTCCACGCAGGACACTCACCACCTGTGAGCCTGGGGCCCAGATCACACTCCTTGTCTGTGGTGGAGACCTGTGCGGGTACCCACCGCCTCTTGGATGGTCTCCTTTCCAGTGCATGAGCAAAATCCAGTCTCACTCTGGCCTACTGCGGAAAGGACAAGGACCATGGGAGCTATGATTTCTCCAGCTAATCAATACTTTGCTCTCCTGTGATTTCAGGTCACTTCTCAGAACAAGACCATGCCCTCAGGGTTTTGGTTTTCTTTTTGTTTTTAGTTAGTAGTATAAAGAAAAAGACAAGCTAGAACCTTCCTCATCTCCCTTGTCTGATATTTGTCAAGGATAGTTTCTTCTAAATCTTTCTATGTCCCCATCTCCTTTTATTACTCTGACAAATTCTCCTCATTGACTAAAGCCATGGAAGAATGAATCTCTTCTAGAAGCCTGGGTTACCTGTCCCTCAGTTGCCTTGATTGCCAAGGGGCGGAGCTACCTGCTACCTGCCGTGTCCTCTTGTGTTCGGTTCTCTCAGCCCAGCCCTTGGTCTTCTCACTTTCTTCCTTTCCTTCATTGCCCAAACATTTTAGAAACCAAAGATGTGCTAGAGTAGGCAGTCTCACATCATTTTGTGAAGGAAAGAAGACATAGATGATAAAGTGTGTGACATGCGAAGATGATGCGTGATACAAAAAGGTAAACTAGTATGAATCCAACGCTAGTTCTTGGGTAATCATTCTGTTAAATCCCAGACTGTGGCCAAAATCTGGAAATATCATTCCTTCGGCACCAGCACAGGATTAGCAAGCAATGCTTTAGTCTGTACGTGTTTCCTGGTGCAGCTCTTGGCTTGAAGCATTAAGTGCATCTGCCCTGCTAGGTGGATTCTTCCTTCCCTTGCATGTGTCACTGCTGCCCACGCTCTGTTCCTCTCCACAGAAGACATGGTCTTCAGCTTATCTGTGTTCTTAGCGCCTCTGGCTCCATAATCCCTAGGGTCATTATTTCCTTGTGACCTGTGGTGATGCTTTTGTTGAAATGGTCACACTCTCACACCTCCGCTTGCAGCCTGCTGCCCCAGGGAGGAGGCCACCATGGATGGGTGTGAGTTCCTTTGGGTAATTCTGTGGTTTTGCAAGCCAGAAGGTGAAGTGCAGGCATACAGGCCTGTGTAATTCGGGCCAGTTTGAGACCTCCACAGACTCTCAGCTCTATCACTTCAACAGAAGGACAGTAGGCTTTAGGGACCCTTCCAAAAGCTCGGGGAAGCACACACACATGACCCACAGCCTCCTTCATGGTTTACAGACCCAGTATGGACCACAGGGCATCCAGCCATGGATGGCTGTGCAAATCTAGGTCAAACAATCAGTAAAAACCTAAGCATCCTACTCTTCAGTCACATGTGTCTCATTCTAAGAGTTCTGTCAAGCCACAGTTGGTGGCTGCCACATTGAGCAGCATAGATGCAGCCCATGCCCGTCAGTGCAGAAAGTGCTGCTAATAACACTCACCTAGGGGCCCGGCGGGATGGCTCAGTGGTCTAAAGCACCTGCTTGGGAAAGCTTGGGTGGCTTCAGGGACCGCGGTTCGATCCCCGGCACCACATGCTGCGCCAGTCCTGCCCTTGGGGTGGGCTGGGCCGGCCATAAAAATGAGTGGATAAACAAACAGAGGTTCTGAAACAAAAGCCAGCCTGAACTGCATAGCAAGACCCTGTCTCAAATAAACAAAAATAAAAAAAAAATAAAAAAAAAAACAAAAAAAAACACTCACCTAGCCTGAGGAATTGGTTCTCTTACTCATTGAAGGGAATGTCAGTTTCCAAGATAAAGAAAGGGCACTTCCCAAAAGCCAAGTGTAAGGAGGGGACCATTGCCCAAATTGTAGTGGAAGTACTTGCCACCTCTCACCCAGCTGTTTGTCAACAGCAGTGGTCCCAGGGGTGGGTTGGCAGCCTCCATGAGCTCTTGTGGCCCAGCACTCTCTGAGGTGTCAGCAGGCAGTTGGCGTCAGCCAGAGAATGATGCACCAGTTCAGTGACACCGGAACTCTCTGGGGCTCCATCATCCCCGAGTCTGGCAGCTCACTTTCTATGCCTTTAGCTGGCCATGGAGGAGAGAATGTGAAAACAGAGAGGCAGGCTTTGTGTTTAGGCTCTTCCAGGCCAGCCAGGCCAGTGGCACCTGAGCAGCCTTCATCTTCACAGGGTTGGGCCCTGCTGCTTGGGTCAAAGGAAGAGAGGGCCTGGAGAACTGTCTGGGGTCACGGGGAGGCCTGACTGCATATGGCACTGCAGTCTTTCCCCTCCTTCCTCCAGCCATGTGGAATAGTAGCTCATCTAGATCTCTGCAGCACATTATAGGAGCCAGCACTCACATGGGATTGTTTATACCTATGCTCAGGAAAGTTAAGAAGTATTGAGACCTTGTTTCCTCAGTCCTTGTGGACTTCAGTGATTTGGGGCCTTGCTTGCCCTACACGGTTCATGCTGATTCTGTTTGAAACTTCTCCAGGAGCCCATGCAAAATGTCTTCCTGAAGCACGACTTTACTTGGCAGCTGTTAAAAGTAGCACACACACAGCGGAGATGCAAAGACGGCCTCTTGCCGAGGCTTTGCCCCGTGCACTGACAGTAGGCCACTTGCGGGATCAAGTCAGGGCGGTAATCACACAAGAAGCCCTAGGTTGCTGAATAGCAGCTGGACACCCTCAGTTAGGTGGGGGACCCCTTCCTGCAGGTTGAAGCTGCTCTCTCTTAGGACTTCAAGGCCCCTGTTCTCCCCGAGTACCTAGGGACCCTCCGCTGCTCCAGGCTAGAAGTACAGGCTGGTCTGTGCTTGGTGAGAAAGAGTTGCATCTGGAACTTGAGTATTTGCAAAATGTTTAAGAAAAAGTTTGACATGTTTTCCGTAGCAGATTTGTGCTAAAAGGCAAAAAAGAAGCATTCTGTCAGAGAAATCAGATGAATAATATCACAGACAGCGAGGAGGGTTTCTTTCAAGACGAAGAATTAAGTGTAATGTTCTGTACTCACTTGAAAACGAAGAAGAAAGAGAGAAAAAAAGAGTGGTTAGCCTTTGGCTCTCCACCCAGAGCGGCACGGCTCCGGCTGTCTGCACATTATTCCGGCAGATGAGTCACCCTGGTTTGTTCCGTATTTATAGCAGCACTGCAAGTTTATGATTATAGTTTTGAAGCTTTGGCAGTGAGCTCTGTGCCCAAGTAGGCTGTGCACTTTTGTTATTCCTGTCGCTCTATCAGCTTTCAGCGTTCCTGCCTCGCTTTCAGGGGAAAACTAAATTCTGCGGAGAAGTCAGTTTTCTTCAGGGAAACAAGAAAACAAAACCCCCACCACCACCTGCCAGACACAAAAGAGAAGAGCTCCAGGAAAAACTGGCTCACAGAACAGAGGCACTGGCAGAAGCAGTTTAGGGCCCTTTAGGGTTGCGTTCAGAAGATTCTTAGTTACTCTTTTAGTATCCAAATTGTTTTGACAGGTCACCCACCTGAACACTAGTCAGAGTGTCATTGCCGTCACCTATAACATCCTTACTGTTTGTTTGCCTCTTCCCCTCCTTCCACAGGATATGGGGCAGCTGTCCCTTTTTACTTCAGACCATTGGTCCATTGGAAGAGACCTTAAGAGATCCCCTTCATCAGTCACACTGACAGCGTAGGAATTTCCTGGGCTGTGTCACCTGGGCTCCCAGGCCTGAGGAGCGCAGCACTGAGTGGGAGCATCCTGCCACATGCGGTGTTGGGCACTCTGGTTGTTGGGTTGTTGGCTCTTCATCCACCAGTCCAGTGTCACAGATCCACCCACACATCGAAAATACAGTCAGGCCTGTGATGGTTGCCGCAGCAGTACTGAGCATGTGTGGGCTATTTTTTTTTCCCATTCCCTAAACAGTACAGTATAATGAGGCAGTTGGGCCCTTGTGAGACTTTGTCTCAAAATGAAAATAGAAAAAGGGCTGAGATGTAGCTCAGAGAAGTAGCCCTAGGATACATCTTCCATGTGGGAGAGGGGGAATATATAACAGGTATATCCCGAGCATTTATGTTTTTTTTTTAAGAATTTTTGATTTTTTTTTTTTTTTTTTTTTTCTTGTTTCAGAACCTTTATTTGTTTATTCACTCATTTTTTATGGCCAGCTCAGCCCGCCCCGAGGGCAGGGCTGGCGCAGCATGTGGTGCCAGGGATCGAACTGCGGTCCCTGAAGCCGCCCAAGCTTTCCCAAGCAGGCGCTTCAGACCACTGAGCCATCCCACCCGGCCCCACGAGCATTTATGTTGTATTAGGTATCACAGGTCATCTGGACATGACTTACAGGATCCGGGAAGGGTATCTAGCTTGTTGAAAATATTGTGCCATTTTGTTTTCTTTTTTTTTTTTTCTCATTTTTTCTTTTAATAAGAAACAACAATGTGACATTTTCAAAAGACATTAGTAGTACATTCCCAATAATTGATACAGTGCATACTGTTGTCCTTGTAGTAGCTATACAAACCACAGGGTATAGACATGCTAATTTTTCTAATCATTGTGGGTATAAAAAATTACTTCTCATTGAACTAAGAGAAAGTAGCTGTATACATAATCCAATGTTCCATAATTGCAATGGGTTATAGCAAAACTGGCAATGCCGGAAGCTGTTGATTTCAACCTTTTACAGCTCAGCATACTAATCTAGCTTTACATTTTATGCCTTGTGGTTAAACTTTTCTGACAGGTGGTTAAGGGTAAGTTAAAGCAAGACCTGCATAACAAAACATGTAGCTTTTATATCTCCCAAGGTCAGTCAAATCCCTGCAGGATTTACCTTGGAACCATGTACAGTGCTTTGTAGAACTGTTGTCAGTGTCAGCCATCTGGATGAGTCACGGCCATTGCTTGGCTAGTTTGCTCTCTGTGAAAGCCCGAGAGAATGTTCTCTCTAGGTGACTCTCCTTAGGCATACTATACATCATTAATCCCTTTCCTCTGTGGTCCCATAATCTCCTTAAACAGAAAATTTGGGACACCACTGAGTTATAGGATGTTCCAGTACAGGTTCTCTTATGTCCTGAGTCCTCAACTGACCTTGAAGGGCTAGGGCCAAAATATTGGCAATCCTTGTAGCCCTTCTTTTTCTCTAATTTTTGGTCTGTAAACTTACATTCTTAACCCTCCAGAAGAGAAGCTTTGTGATACTACTGCTCTATAACATAGGTACTTGAGCTTAACATCACTGTCTTTCTGAGTATCAAACATCTTACACTTGGAGTCAATATTTTTCATTAATCATTGATATTCTAATAAATCCCTAAATAATGTGATAAAAGCAGTTACACATTTTTACAGACATTTAGAAATTTAAGTATATACAGAATTATAGCTGGTCAATCCTATGGCATTTTTCCTAGTCTCTTACTCTCATTTAATACCCTTTTTTGTTTTCTTGAAAACCAGTCATTTACAAGAGAGAGTACAGCAGTAACTGAAATTACATTAGAAGCAGCACAAATCTAAAAGACAATGTAAATTTAAAAATTTTTTATTAAAAAAAATGGGCTGGGCAAGATAGCTCACCGGTCTAAAGCACTTGTTTTGTTTTGTTTTTAGAATTTTTTACTTTATTTATTATTAATTTTTTCTTGTTTCAGAACCCTCGTTTGTTTATTCACTCATTTTCATGGCCGGCTCAGCCCGCCCTGAGGGCAGGGCTGGCACAGCATGTGGTGCCAGGGATCGAACCGCGGTCCCTGAAGCCGCCCAAGCTTCCCCAAGCAGGTGCTTTAAACCACTGGGCCATCCCGCCGGGCCCCTAAAGCACTTGTTTAGGCAAGCTTTGGCACCTGCAGGGACCTCAGTTCAATCCCCAGTACCACATGCTGTACCAGTCCCACCCCCAGGGCAGACTGAGCTGGCCATAACATAAATTTTAAAAAAAATTATTAAAAAACAAAAGTAACAGGCATTCCAAGCATAATTTTAGTGTTATCCATTGCTATCCTCAGTGTGAAAAATATTTTAGTGATTCTTAGGACCATTATTTAATTCATCCTGTGTATATGAGTGCATGGTTTTGCTCCTGCCATGTTCCCTATGTTTTGTGTTTGCAGTCACTTCGTTGTTTAATGCTTAAGTCCTTGGTTTCCATTCAGCTGTGTTATGCCTTTCCATTTTTATTTCTTGTTTTGAGTTCTTTCACTAGGGAGACTATACGATATTTACACATGTAGGTCTGGTTTATTTCACTTATTAGTATATGTTCAAGATACATCCGCTTATATATGAAGTCTTCTAGTTTATCATTTTTGTAGCTGAGTAATATTCCATTTTATGAAAATACCACATCTTTTTCAATCATTCTTGAGATGAATGGCGTTTTTGTTGTTTCCAGTATTTGGCTATCACAAATTGTGCTGCTGTGAACATAGGTGCACAGATATCACTATGATATGATGTTTTCAGTTCTTCTGGAAAAATTCCCAGTAGGGCGATAGCTGGGTTGAATGGGATTTACAGCTCTAGTTTTTTAAGGAGCCTCCACACTGCTTCCCATAATGATTGTACCCATCTGCACTCCCACCAGCAGTGGAGAAGCGCTCCTTTTTCCCCAACTGTGCCATTTTCTATGAGTCTCAAGCATCCTGCATTTAGGCGTGGGGATAGGGGGCTGTGATCCTAGAACCAGTCCACCAGGGCTACTAAGACCAAACATCCTTCCCAAACAGTTGGACATCTCCAGTCTCAGTTCCTTTCACATCTTGCCCTCTGCTGTCTTGGCTACCATTTCTTGAGTTCGCAACAACCCCTCAGCAGAGGGGGACACAAACCCAAGTGCAGGAGAGGGCGTGTGTGCCATCCAAGGATCTCCTCAGAGGGTAGCCTCCAGGAGCAGGGGTTCATGCATCATGCTTAGTGTTTGTTTCCCTTGAACCTCGATGACCTTCTCTTGCCCTTGCCCCCTGGCATGTGGGCAGACATCTCACAGACACGCGGAGCCCAGCCTGGCCCAGCTTCCACCCCTGCCCTCATCTTCATACCCACCTCATGCCGCCTTGCTGCTGGGTGAGGGAAGCCATAGTTTCAGTCCAGTTCTGCTGGCACCTGCATAAGCCATGCCTAAGAAAGCATCTTCTTTTCATGGGAAAATGTGTTGTTTTTCGTTTCTTTACTGTTGCTGCTTTCTAGAGAAGTGAATTCATGTACCTTGTTTGTTTCTGATGCCACTTACATCTACAGCTCTGAAGCATCTGATGGCCGTTCTGTCTCTGTCCCTTCCTCCCCGGAACTGGGGCATGGTCTATCTCAAACTGTCTGGTCTGACTCCTAGAGGATGACGACAGTCCTTGGCATCCTCTTCTTCCTGCCTTGGGGACAAACTCTTGCTACTGTTCCTCTCCCTAGGCGTTAGCTCTGTCCCACCACAAAGTCATCTTCTGTCACTCCTCCCCTTCCATCTTCCCGTTTTCATAGCACTCCTGTGAAACCCGGTCCTCAGGGCAGTCCTCCTCCTCCGGGCCCACTTCTCCCCACTACCCCCACTTTACCTCAAGTCCTGCAGGTGATGGAGGAACTTGTTGAGTTGACATCTCCAGTCCTGGCAGGCCACTGGGTCATTTGTGTTATTCATTGTGCTGCCCTTGTCCATCTGTCCATCCATCCTACACAATAAGCTCAGTATCTCCTCGTCCTCTGTACATAGGCGGTCAGGCCACAAATCAGCCGTTTGTGAAAATAAATTACTGCCTAAAAGTAGCTTCTCAAAACCTACTTAGAAAAGAGGTTGAGACATAGAATGATTTTGAATAATTTGGAAGTACTAATACAGTACTAGTAATATCAATAGTATTTGATACTGTAAGCTATTTTAGAGGGCATCACAGGTCATCTGGGGATGACTTACAGTATCTAGGAAGGTGGCTGGGGATGGAAAAACAAATTAAAAAAAAAAAAAAAAACCTCCCCACAATATAGTCCACACCCCCAGAAAAATACTTTGAAATCCAATTTAAAAAATATGTAAGTGGCTGGGCATGGTGGTGCACACCTGTAATTCCAGCACTTGGGAGGCTGAGGCAGGAGGATCAATGTGAGTTTAAGACCAGCCTGGGCTACAAAAGTGAGCACAAGGCTAGTCTGAACTGCATAGCAAGACCCTGTCTCAAAAAGACACACACCAAAAAAAATTATGTAAGCGGGGTTGGCAGGATAGCTCAGAGGACTAAGCACCTACTTAGACTAGCACAGCGACCTGGGTACACTCCCCAGCACCACATGCTGTGTCAGCCCCACCCCTAGACTTGCTGGGCCAGCCACCGAGACCAGTCATGATGGCACATGATGGCGCATGTCTCTAATCCCAATGCTGGGGAGGCTGAAAGCAGGATGATCGCTCAGAGTCTGAGCTGTGTAGTGAGACCCTGTACCAAATACATGACAGAAAGGGAGGAAAGGAGGGAGGAGGGGGCGGCCCAATAGCCCAACACATTAAAGTGCCTGCAAGCAGGTGCAGGGGCTAGGGGTTCGATCCCAGGTCTGCCATGCCGATCCCACCCTGGGTGTGCTGAGATGGCAGTTGAGACTGAGTGTGGTGGCTTGTGCGCGCCTGTAATCCCAGCTCTTGGGAGGCTGTAAACAGGTGAATCACTATGAGTCCAATCTAGTAGTGAGATCCTGAGCACCCTGTAGACCCCTCCCTAAAATACAAAAAGAAGGAAAAGGAAAGAAAGAAGATAGACAGACAGACATAAGCACAGTTCACCTGGCTTTGCAGTCTCCGCTTACCACTGCTTTTCCCGGCTGCCACTCACCCTCTTGGCTCACCCACACATTTCAAGTGTGCATGCTATTGCAGCTGCTTCCTATAAAAGGTTCAAGTCCAGCACCAGACTGGAAATGGCTTTTCCTAAATGCTTTGGTTTTCACAATCGTCCTTTCCAATATTAGGTGATGTCTCATTAATGGTAGAATTGGGGCTGAAGGTGTGACCCCAGGGTGGAGCACATGCTTAGCACACACAAAGCCTGGGTTCCATCCCCAGCCACCTGCCACCCCACCCCCACCCCCACTCACACAGCAAACTATAATCTGAACTTGAAACAGAAGTACCATTTTCATTTAAAATCTATGCGTGAAAAAGCATTTGCCTCCTCTGTCTTATCTACTCTGTTTCTGCTCACTTCCGGTCTTCACTTTGTATGGTACTTAGGACATAGCAGGGTCTACAGAAGCAGGAAGAGCCGATATTCATGGGCTTTTAAAGCCACCTGCTCACTCCCTGTGGCTCTGAAGGGGCTGTAGCTGGCGATTCAGACAGGCTGAGCATTCTGTAGGCTGTGTGTGTTGGTAAAGGGAGTGGTTGATCCGTGGCTCTATGAGGCAGAGCCAGAGTGTCTGGCATGGCCTAGAGAGAGGAGAGAAGTGCTTGCGACTCCATGTGTCAGACTGCTGTCTCCCAGGGGAGGGGCAGCTGTGTGGTGCTGGGCATGTTGCTCAGCCTGCTCAGCCTCCATCTGTGAGGTGGAAGTTGGAGCAGGCACGCCCACAGTGCAGCAGGGTCTCATTCACTAATTTGGGGCAGGAGTGCCCCACAGAATTTGTGGGATGATGGAGCCAGTACAGGAGCTTGCAGCCACACAGAGCCGTTGTGTGTATGAACTGTGGCTGGTGCTAGGAACCGGCTTCACACATGTAAAGAGCCACACATGACTAGTGGCTACCATATTGGACAGCACAGCCCAAAGATACAGAAGGACCTATGTTAAATGGGGTAAAGTAGAGCACACAAGCCCATTGTAGACAATTCCTGGATAGCTCAAGTGGATTACACAAAGTGGGACAGGTGGAAATTATCCTAAATGTGAAGCAGTTGCTCCTTTGCGTCACCCAGAATCCTGTGGAACAGAGCTTGCAGCAGGAGTGGGATGGGGGGAAAGTTTCCAGAAGAGACG
This sequence comes from Myocastor coypus, assembly GCA_004027025.1. NCBI lineage: Eukaryota > Metazoa > Chordata > Mammalia > Rodentia > Myocastoridae > Myocastor > Myocastor coypus. Next base: position 20,252 of record PVJA010023806.1, on the reverse strand, counting down.
GGGACATGACCAGTCTGGTTCAATACTTAAGTGGCCAGAGCCAGGCATAATAATGCATTGCAGTCTCCGCTTACTAGGAAGGCTGAGGCAGGAGGATTGCCTGAGGTTGGCCTGGGCAACATAGCACAACTTCTGCTCTAAAGTAATTAAACCGCCTGAGTAGATGGACCCAGTTCCACATCAGTGTTCTTATGCAGAGGGAAAGGGGCTGAGTTTCTAGCAGCTCATGGCTCCCCCTGCCCTCCTGTAGTCCCTTTATCCCAAAAGGAAGTGGGTTGACATTTAGGCCAGACAGGGCAGGGGTGATTTTTGGGCTCTTGAGTGTCTGAGTTCCTCAGTTGACCTTCGTAAGTCTGCTACAGCCCCAGAGACTGGTAAAACACTCAGCAGTGTTTGTTCTGATAATGTTAATCCAATTATTGAAATATCTCTTCCTTCCCCACACTGAAGGAGTTTATCTGAGAACAACCCAGCACAGGGCTGCCTGATCCAGAAGTCATCCAGTTCTGTGTCTCCATCTTCAAATGCTCCAGGCTCCTGCTCTCCAGATGGGGTCGACCAGCAGTTCTTAGAAGACTACCACAGGGTGACCAAAGGGGGCTCCATTGAGGACACCGGCCAGTACTACTGTGACAAGGTCAGTGGGCTCAGACCACACCATGTGGAAGTGGGCAGGCAGCTAAGTCTTCACGACCCAAAGAAACAATCACCAGGCCCTGGAGAGGGCAATAACGTCAGCGACCACTTTCCAATGTTTTCCAGAATGATAATGGGGACAGCTACTTAATCTTGATCCGCATTACCCCAGATGAAGATGGGAAATTTGGATTTAACCTTAAGGTAGGCTGCGTCTGTGTGTATAAGGAGGTTTTCTGCTGGAGAGCAATCTTCAGGTGAATTAGCAATTTTCTGTAGAAATATCCCATATACCTCAGCTATATGAGGAGGCCAGCTTAGCCCTCGGAAGTGGGAGTTTTTGGTATGACCACAGCAGCTGCCTCAGACTGAGCGCCTGCTCTGTGCCTGATGTTTGCCATGTACTAGATTTGTGCTATCTCACCGAGCTCTTAAAAATTAGCAATGATGCTAGTATCGTTAAACCCATGAATACCAAGACTCAGAGAGCCGTTAGCAGCTGCACACACCAAGCCAAGGTGCTTGTGAAGGGACACCAGCCCCTTCCTCACTCAGCCCACGCCTCCTCCCTTTCCACCCCTGGGGATGTCGCATCAGCAGCCTCTTGCCCACAAAGCCTACAATTTCTCCTCACCAGCTCTTCCCAGCGCAGGTTTCCCCACCAGGCGGGAGCGAGCAGTCTTTGCCGGCTACCCCATACCTTCCGCAGCCTCACTCTGCGCACACGTGACCCTGCCCCAGGCCTCACGGCCTCCACTGAGACCTGCCTTTCCCAGCAGCTGTGGTGCCCTTCTCCTGGGGTGTTGGCATTGGTAACACGGAACCCACACCCTCTGGGACATCTTCTGGACCTGGGGTGGTGGGGGAGGCCTCTGAGTGGATGGAGCTCTTCTGGTTGGCCCTGCAGGTGTGGCAGACGCACAGAGTATTCCGTGGTTCAGAAAGGGACCGCAAACCTGTGGCTCGCATAAGCCAAGTCTGAGGCCTGCCCTGTGCCAGGAGACACATTTGTTGTTCTCAGCCTATCTTTTCTTGCTATGAATAACTCAAGTGTCTTTTCACTTTAAAACATTGCAGGGAGGAGTGGATCAGAAGATGCCTCTTGTCGTCTCAAGGATAAACCCAGAGTCACCTGTGAGTGCTTATGTTCTGAGTTGCTGCCCGTGCTTGCCTGCCCATACACCCACCAGGTTTTGCTTTTGGTGTGCCATTTCTTCTCCCTCCCCTCTCCTCTTTCTTTCCTCTGCGCTCCTCTCCCCTGTTCCACTCCCTTCCCTTCCTCTCCACCCTTCTTCCTTTTATTTCTTATTTTTTTCTGTCTTTACAACAGCAAACACTATGTGTAAATTGATAGCGACTGAGAAAAAGAACATAACTTGTGTTCTGTAGAACCTTGGTGTTCAGCCTGGTCCTGGGGCTGCGACCCCTGCATCCCTGATTGATCGTGCAGAACCTCAGACTGTGCCATAGGCTGCTGATCCAGTATCTGCATTTGTAACATAGGTGTTTCAGGGGCACATTAAATTTTGAGAAATATTAGTGGGGGGAGGGAAACTGAGGTACCAGGTCTGTGCTTCTGTACATTTGAAATAGCCTGATGATCTTGGTTTCCCTTCCTACCACCTCACCACCAGGCCTGCCCCAGCTTTGCCCAGGCCTCCTAGAGAGCTGATTGTCTTTGTTTTCTTAATCGTATATATTTAAGGGGTACGGCATGATGTGCTTATACATGGTGAAACAATGTCTACGGTCTAACAGATCTATCACCTTCCAATTACCTTATGATCATCTGCTTTTTCAGAACAATAGAGCTTCCCAGAACTGCTGTGCCTGCCACGAGGGAACTGCTTGGAGGCTTCACCCTTAAGTAGTCTGAGGCTCGTTGTATAGGTTTTGTCGCTGTTTATGATTTGTGGGGATGAAGGAAGCTTTCATTCCTACGCTGTTTCTCACTCAGCTCCCTAACAGCTTCTGCTGACAAAGGCTTCCTTTGTCTGCTATAAGCCAAATCATACTTCCTTGTAGCTGCAAAGGCATTTTCTAGCAGTACATCCAGAAAACTGACTGGAGACATCACCATCATGACAATAAGCAAACGTTAGCCCCCGCAGAGAGGTGGCTTCAGCAGTTCTCTAGTTAGGAAATATTCCATAACATATTCTGGCAGCACCTCTTTGAAGTCTCACAATCCACTGCCACGTCCACATAGCGGTGTTTGTAAAAACGATGGCAGCGATACCTGTAGGAGGGAAGGTGAACTTGATCACTATCTCCAGGGCCTGGCATCCGAGAGCTCAGCATTATTCCCTTGAGGGTGATGTTATGGTAACGGAGAACTCACTTCCCTCCTCCAGGCCGACACCTGCATTCCTAAGCTGAACGAAGGGGATCAGATTGTGCTGATCAATGGCCGGGACATCTCTGAGCACACCCACGACCAGGTGGTGATGTTCATCAAAGCCAGCCGGGAGTCCCACTCGAGGGAGCTGGCCCTGGTGATCCGGAGGAAAGGTAACAGTCCCCCTCAGGAGAAGGAGCTCCCGTCTGCTTCCCTGGCAAAGCAGGACCTTCTTTAGCCCTTGCTTTGCTTCTGAAAGTGTTGTGTCTAGAGCCAACACTCGAAAGGATTTTCACCTAATACCCAGCGTGACTGGCTTCTCCCTGGGAAAACTGGAAAATGAGCCTGCCCGGGATGGGGACTGGGCCCCTGTGGCAGAGACAGCCACACCCATGGTTCCTTTCCATAAGGTGAGATCCCTGATTCCTCCTGGCCAGGCACAGTCCAGTCACATGCTTAGCTGCTTCTGTTCCTTCTCAGGGGATAGGGATCAGTTATTGTTGTGCGTTTGACCCTGTGAGGCAGCAGGGCAGAGTGTGGTTGTCTCAGTGATGTCTGCAGATTGAGGGAACTTGCGAGAATTGCATGTCCAGGCTGCCTGTCAGTTTCCTCAAACACAACATGAAGATAGAATCATGCCCTCTTCACCACTCTTGTGGAGACTGAATGGTAGTTACCTAGGAAGCACTTGGGCCACAGCTTGACTGCAGCAGGTATTTGAAAGGAGAGTTGTGTTGGGTATTCTTAGTACACCTGTTGCTGGTCTATAATAATACGCCATTGCTCTTGGGCCCCCCTGCACAGCTTTAAGTACTGACTGAAGTGAAGGCTGTGACTACTGAGCTCTGGCTTCATCTGTAGACACAGCTCACAGCCCTCGATCTCTGCTCCCGCCAGAGGTCCCGGTCCTGCCCAGCCAGGCTCACATAGACCCAATACCACCTCTTCTCTGAAGCCTCCATGATGACTTAGAGGTCTTGTGGGGTGCTCCCATCTCCTTTTACCTCCTTATCACACCAACCCCAGCAGTGTCCTGGGAACATAATAGGTTTTGAGTCATGGTAGCAGCAACCCTGTGTGGAATAGGCCAGGGAAGGCCTCAGTGTGCCGGTGGCACTCCGTGGTCATCTTCTTCAGTGTTCACAACTCCTCTGAGTGGAGTGTTCTCTGCAGGGAGCTGGGGAAACCAAGTCACGGAGGTGAAGGAAGCTGCCTACCACCCTGTGACTGATAAGGCCACAGTGATAGGCGTTAGAACAGTTGAAAATAAGAACAGGCGCCATCACCCGAGAGATGTGCCAGGTGCCCAGAGTGGTAGGAAAGCTGTCCAGAAGGCCTTGGAAGGGGCAGAGCCTTCCAGGAATGAGGAAAGGCATGAGTAGGCAATGAAAGCTGAACAGCCAGGCCACCAATTTTCAGTAACTTTATTAATAAGTTTATTGTAACATAAATGTGTATGTAAAAATATGAATCGATACAAGAAAAACGCTACACTGGCATTGGAGTGCGAGGCATAGGTAGGACAGAAATCACATGGTGCAAGAACAGCTGAGATGAGCTGGGCATGGTGGCGCACGCCTGTAATCCCAGCACTTGGGAGGCTGAGGCAGGAGGATCGGTGCGAGTTCGAGACCGGCCTGAGCTACAAAAGTGAACTCAAAGCCAGCCTGAACTGCATAGCGAGACCCTGTCTCAAAAAGACAAGAAAAAAAGCCCAGCTGAGATGTTGGCATCTGTGAAAAGAATGTGGCCCTTAGGGTCCAAGCGCCGTGACTGTTGCCTACTGCCAGCAAGTCCTGTGTCCTGCCTGAGAGGCCGAGGTGCTGTGGACAAATGATTTACCCCTTCTGAGGTTCTCCTTCCTCATTGGTGAGATGGAAAGAAAGGTGACACTCAGAATTGTGAGGATTTGGTTCAGCCGTGTGCGGAAACCCAGACATTGTTGTTCTATTATCCTGTCTTTTCCTGGTATTATAAAGATTAATAGAGGGCCATGGGAGACGTGTGTGTGTGTGTGTGTGTGTGTGTGTGTGTGTGTGTGTGTGTGACAGACAGACAGACCAGACAGACAGACAGACAGACAGACAGACTGCCTGCCTGCCTGCCTGCCTGCAGATTGAGTTTGACATTGAGACTGAGACTGACTGGGGATGTACCCCAGCAAGTCAGTCAATCTGTTTCTGTCTGTTTGTGTTTGTCTCTGTGTGTGTGTTTATATCGGTCTGTGTCTGTCTGTCTGTCTGTCTATCTGTCTGTCTGTCTGTCTATCTATCTATCTGGCAGGATCTCACTAAGTTGCTCAAGTGGGCTCAAACTTTGACTAATTCTGCCCCCTCTTCCCTCAGTGCTGAGATGTCAAGTGTGTATTACCACACCTCGTCTTTTAAAGGCTTTTTTTTTGGTGGGGGGAAGGGGTTATAATTTGTTTCTGGTGAGCGTTTTAATAGTTTAGTAGAAAATTTTAAAAGGATACTGAGTCTGTATGTCTGAAAAAAATTTTTAAAGAGAATAAGAAAGAACAATAAAAAGGCTTCTGAGGCTGAGGAGATAGCTCAGCAGCACAAGTACCTGCTTGGTGAGTGCAAGATCCCAAGTTTGATATTCCATGCCACTAAAACAAAAAAGAGCTTTTGAGTGAAAGAGTGACTTCCATTTCCACTTAGAAAGTTGGGAAGTGATCCTAAAGCTTCCAATTTGGGAGAAGGAATAAAGAAGTAGATGCAGACAAACAGAAATACTGTGCAAGAAGCTTTCCCCGAATAAGTTTGACCTGTGGATAATTTGGACTTAAAGAAGTAAAGCTGAAGCACAGAAGAACAGTTAGGACTGGAGATACTTCCTTGGGAGTCTCCCATGTAGAAATAGCCTTGGGTTAAGATTCTGGGGTCTCAGAAATGATGGGTCACGGTGAGAGCTTGGTCCATCTCCTGGAGCCTGGGGAAGTGCCCACTGTGAGCGAGTAAATGAAAAGTCTAGGAAGAGGGAGCAAGTTAGAGAGATGGAGGAAAATACCCAGGCCAGAGAGAACATCCAGAGAAGATATACTTCTTCCTTTTACAACATTTCATTTCCTATTTCCTCACCTTGTCAGAAGGCCTGTGTGTACTAAACACTATCATTTAAAACTAACCAGAAAGATTAGTATGTTGTTTTCTATAATTACCACATACTGAGTCATTCACCTAGAAGTACTGTCTCTGCTGAAATGATCACTCTCTGCCTAATCATTTAATAAAACCTTGTAAACTCTCTGCACCCAGCGCATCAGGGTAAGTTTTTGAGGGAAATTGATCAGCCCCAGTGGTGAGCCAGACGCTCTGTCTTCTTCCCTCCAGCTGTCCACTCGTATGCTGAGATCAGATCTGAAGATGAGCTGAACCAGCTTTTCCCAGAGGCTATTTTCCCCATGTGTGCAGAGGGCGGGAACACTTTGGAGGGATCCATGGAACTGCTAAAGAAGGGCCTCGAAAGCGGGACAGTGCTGATCCAGTTTGAGGTAAGAGGTGCTGGGGGCTGACCCTGGCCACTGCTCCATGCACTGTGGGCTTCCTTGTTGTCCCTGAATACTGCAGGGCAAAGCAGAGACATAAGCTCTTAGCTTTACACTGAAGTCTCACACGGCAGAATTTCTGTGAGAACTCCCACAAGGGAGTGCAAGGCAAGGCTTGTGCTCTTTGTGGGGTATAGCCGGAGGGGCCCCTCTTAAGGCTCAGAGCATCAGGGCAGCAAGAGCACAGCAAGAGAGGATCAGGACCACCGCCCAGTGCTGAACTCTGTGTCACCTTCTTACTGTAATGACCGTGTAGTCATGGAGAGACGTCAGAAATTGAGGAGGAGGGACTCAGCAATTTGAGCTGCCAACACAAACCCTCAAAACTCCAAGCGAACATAGTAGAGAGGCAATGTGGGAGATCCACCCAAGAGATGCACAGGAACCAGCCAGTACCCCCACCCCTGGGAGACCAGGAATGGAAGCAGTTCCTGTCACCCACAGGGGCATAGTACCTTTCCCTCCCAATTTCTCCAGAACCACTGGAAACAAAGTCAGAGCCTGTCTCCTCAGTAGGGATCTCACCTGCACAGGATTGAGAGACTACAGACAGAGTCACCCAAGACCTTTTACAGAACCTGAGAGGAGCAGAAGGGCTACTAACAGTGAAGATAGAACGTGTTTATCTTTCAAATGTATTTCAGGATAGAAGAAAGCAGAGTAGTTTGGGCAATAAAAGAGTAGAAGCAGAAGCACAGAGGAGCATCAAATAAGCCCATAAAAGAAACAAGATCGTGATTCACAGCACATAGTCTGGGTTCATAAATTAAGGACAAGAGTCTCAGGAGATGCACACGCCCCAGTCAGCAGCACATCATCTATTAGCAAGCCACATAAATGAGCAAAATGAAGAAGCAGAAGCAGAACATTTGTCAAATGTATGTTACTATGGGATGATTCAAGAAATCGTGAGTTATGAATATCAAACTAAAAGGAGCACAAAGCTGGAAGCTTGAAGAGAAAGCTTTATTTTACAGTGGTGTAAGGCAGAGTGTAAAGATGTAATAAAGCAATACGTGCTGAACAGTGGAAAGCAGAACCCCATGGGTAAGACGACAAAAGTAGCTTACACCTCCTTGCCCTGCAAAAGCAATAAGGAATTTCCACTTTTAATCAACCACCTTGACAGATAATATAAAACAAAAGAGGATCAGGGAGACAGCTCAATACAATAAGCACTTGCCCGGCAAGTGCAAGGACCTGAGTTCAATCCCCGCTTCAAAAAAACAAAACCAAAAGATGAGTTTTGATCTCATGCAAGTTTGGTGCACTCTTCAAAAATAATTGAGACAAGGAAGCACGTGCAGTCCGATTGCAGCACAGGTTGGCCTTATCCTTGTTTTGGTTTGGGGAAGGTGTGGAGGAGTAAATGCACGTGGAGTCACTCAGTGATTGGTCTTTCAGCCCAGCTGTGTCTCTGCGGTCCTAACGACTCCTGACACTGGGTTAGGAACATAATGAAAGGAGAAATCTCTGACTACAGAAACTTATGGTTTAGATTTGGTATGTTGGGGAAGATATATTTTGAGTCCTAGAAATAGCTGAAGACCAGGATAAGGAGCGATTTCATTACACAGGGCATCAGTGCTGCAGCAGCTAGATGTGAGGAGGTTCTAGGTACTCCTCTGGGATGAGTGAGATGTGGGAATCAAAAGGATGCGTGGAATTACATCCATCATCCTAAATAAAAAGGAGGGGAGGGTTCCTAGAAAGGCCACGTCCTCTATGAAGACCTCATAGCGTCAGATCGCATAAGGCAAAAGGCCTAGCTGGGGTGTCCAGTATAGCAAGGAATCGTGGGAGCCAGCTCCAGGAGAGGGAAGGCCAGCCACCCAGCAAGGATTGTTCCAGTTGTCCACAAGGAGGCGCTGTGGACTCTCCTTGAGGAAACACCCCCACCCCCCCCCACCCCCCAACCCCCGCCACAAAGGTTGGTCTTAAGCAGTGTGCCATAAAGCCACCTTCACAAAGGTATATAGCTTTGGCATGTTTTTATGCATAGGAGCCCCTTGTAAAATTTTCTCTGAAGTGATTTTCAACATTTTATAGACATTTGAAAAACTTTTCAGAAAGACCCATTTTCCACTGGGGCGTGTTTCCCCAAGGCTTACCCCTGATCACTTCTATGGAAATCTCCAGGGACCTCGTCAAACTGGGGCCAGGCCACAGTGGCCTGATTGATACTTTTAGCAAAATCACCTGAGATTGTGATCTACAAGCAGAGGACAAGAGGGAAGAAATTTTACTGGGAATGTCACACCACTGTTGCCTATCACAAGCACTGCCTTTGGAGATCGTAGTCAGATAAAAGCACAAGAAAGAAGTGAAGAATGTACATATTTTAGGGGTGAATTTTATTTATTTATTTGCAGTACTGGGCATTGAACTCAGGGTCCTGCACTTGCCAGATAAGCACTTATTCTACTGAGCTATCTTCCCAGCCCCCTAGGGATGAAATTTAGAATGTGCCCTTTTTTTCCATTTAACTTATATCCGTTTCCCAGAAATCAAATAGGAAATTCTACTTTTTTTTCTTTTTAATATTTAATTTTCTTGTTTCAGAACTTTTGTTTATTTTTATGGCCAGCTCAGCCTGCCCTGAGGGCAGGGCTGGCACAGCATGTGGTGTCAGGGATGGAACTGCAGTCCCTGAAGCCACCCAAGTTTTCCTAAGCAGGTGCTTGAGACCACTGAGCCATCCTGCCAAGCCCGGAAATTCTACTTTTTAAGTAATATCTTCTGTAGGATTTTAGAATACTGAGCAGGTAAGAGAAGATCTGCTCTGTAGTGGCGTGGTAGAATCTCTAGAACCTAGCCCTCTCCATTCATCCTTCTCTGCTGCCCAGGGAGCCCAAGGCTAAGTGGAGCATCGTATGGACTCCACTGTTATAGAGCGGGTAGCGTTTCCCACCACTACTAGGTAGAGGAATGTTTCTGTGCGCCAAGGGCTATAAAGAGTATCACCCTACTTTATCCTCACATAGTCCCGTATACCTATTGTCATTGTCCCTCTTGTAGCGAGGAAGTAGGGTCTCAGAAACTTCCCCAAGGCCTCAGAAAAAGAGAGATTGGAACCTAAGCAGCTAACTCAAGCATGCATTCTCTCTTTTTTTTTTTTTAAAGAATTTTATTTATTTATTTATTTATTTATTTATTTATTTTTGTCTTTTTGAGACAGGGTCTCACTATGCAGTTCAGGCTGGCCTTGAGCTCACTTTTGTAGCCCAGGCTGGTCTCGAACTCACACCGATCCTCCTGCCTCAGCCTCCCAAGTGCTGGGATTACAGGCGTGCACCACCACACCCGGCTTTATTTTTTTCTTGTTTCAGCACTTGTTTGTTTTTATGGTGGGCTCAGACTGCCCTGAGGGCAGGGCTGGCACAGCATGTGGTGCCAGGGGTCGAACTGTGGTTCCTGCAGCCACCCAAGATTTCCTAAGCAGGTGCTTTAGACCACTGAGCCATCCTGCTGGGCCCAAGCATGCATTCTCTTAATTATCGCATAGCTTTTGGAAAGTGGGACATACTGTTGGCCTGTGAAGGCCATTACATTAGAGTAGTAGTAAAACATCAGAGCTATCAAAGATCTAGAGGCTGCCTAGATACATGGAATCAGATAGGCGCCTCTGTGGACCCACTTCCCCACCTGTGCATTGGGAATCTTGTGGGTTGATGTGTAAGGGGTAAATGAGATAAATATGTATATAATACCCAGTACATAGAAATCATACCATTAAAAGTAATAGTCCCTATTAGTTAGAAACAAAGAGAAAGTCAGAAGAGCATGGCCAGTCTGCACAAGAGGTGGTCACAGAGCTCTGGACTTGAAACCTGGGGCTATCTGATTCCACTGTCCTGGCCTATCTGGGCTCTTGACTCCCTTCTCCAGTGCCACTGGGAAGCAGACAGATTGCTATTAGAGGGGGTGCTCTGGATAGGAGCAGGAAGAAGAGGCTTGCCACCAGCAGGTGCCCACACCGCCTACCCCATGACAAAGCACCTGCCCAGGGCAGCAGACGGGAGACAGAGCCCCTTCTAGAATGAAGGCTGGCTTCCTATAGAGCTTGTCCTGACTCAGTTTTTTTTTTATTAAGGGAATTCCGTTTCTTGGTTGATTTGTAAACAAGTATAAATGCATTCCAGAAAGCATTTGGTTCTAGTTAAAATGAAATCACGCTTAATAATAATTAGCATTTCTAGAGCACTTTGGAGTCTACCATGTGTGTTTCACATATGTTGTCTCAGCTGAGCCAGAGATTTTAGGGTTTGGTCTTTTTTTTTTTTCATCCTGTAGATTGGATCCAGGGCCTCTCTATGCTAGGTGCATCCTCTACCAGTGAACTGTTCCCCACCTGCCAATGTTACTCTTCTAGAAATGGAAAACATTAAACTTAAAGAGGTTAAGAAACTTATGTAGTCACAGATTTAGTCAAACATAGAACCAGAACTATAGTCTGTATGTAAAAATCTAGCCTGCCTTGAGACATGTGCTTATAGTCTGTACTGAGGCAAGAGGGTTTCTTGAGCCAAGAATTTGAAACCAGCTTGGGAGACTTGGTTGAAATACATAGATACAAATCAAGTCCCCTGGCATTACCTGCTGTTGCCACCGCCACCAACTCCACCCAGCCTCCAGTGCAGCTGCTCCTTCCGTGGTGACTGTAAGCAGTTCAGCATCATTTGTGATGGGCCTCAACCCACCTGAATACTGCACACTGTTGAGCCAAAGTGTAGGTTTTTTTCCTTCCTCTCATCTAAGGGAGCAAACTTGGAGTCATGCTGAGCCCAGGTCCACTCTACCTCCAGGTCACTCTCCTCCCCTGAGAATTACATCCGTGCAGTCATAGTTTGTTCTTCCCAGGGACTAACGTGCACTTAACCTACACTTCACCCGTGTCCCGGCTCCTAGGAAAGCAAGGTGAAAGATACGCATTTGACTCATAATTAAAAGCTAAGTTGTCTTCCTAACCTGTGCAGAGCTTGAGAACCAGCTCCCTAGCAAACAAAGGAATCCCATGTCTGTGCCCATCCAGTGACCAGGTGATGTACAATTTTGCTATCTGCTCTTTGTGAAGATGTCTTTGGAGATGGATGGAATGCATTTGATAGAAAATGAAGAGTATGACGAGGCCATAGTGAGGGATTACAGCAGTAGTCAAGGAGGCGACCAAAGGCCATGTCTGTCGCATGCACCCTTCCCTCCACTTCAGCATTGTCCATCTCTATCAGACCGGAAGCCATCTGCTGCCAGCTTTGATTCCTGTTCTTCCTTACCTGGCTCCTGCATTGCCATGACAGCAGCTCTCTGTCAGGCAGGGTCAGGAGACTCCTTGGTTCCTGTGATCATTACAGAGAATCGCAGAAAGCCAGAAGTTTGAGTTGACAGATGTCAGAATTCATGAGGGCAGTTGTTCCTTAAGGAGTAAGTCCATCCCTAAAGAGAGTACACTTTAAGAAGTTTTCCAAGTAGTTTTTTCAATCTTTTTTTTTTTTTTTTTAAAGGAAGAAAACTACCAGTCCTGTGTGTGTGAAATACATGGGGCACACTGAGGCCTTTAGATGACCCTTCAGGCAGCCTACACATTTTCAATGCCAGGGACCCCCTTAAAAGTCATGCTTCCCCACTGTATGTGTGTGCAAAGGCTCTCTGGAGTCCAGGATAGCAGCAGAGTGTGCATCTCGGCTGTGTGTTGATATTGCATTGCTGAAATCTGCCTTAGTTAGTTTCCCATTACTGTGACAAAGTGCTGAGACAATAAACTTAGAGGAAGAATTTACCTTGGCTCATGATCACCTTTCTCTGATTTGGGGCCTGTGCCAAGGCAGAAGCATCCAGGTAGGAGGATGTGGCGGAGCAAACCTGTCCACTTCCCGGTGGCGCGCAGGGAGGGAAGAGCCCCGGATCCTAGTGTCCTCTTAAGGTGCATGTCCAGGTCACCTAACTTCCCTCTACAAACACCTCCTCCAAGGAACCCCAGATGCCTTAAACACATGGGCTTTGGGGGAACATTTTAAATCTAAACCCTAACAAAGTCCCAAGTTATCAGCCATTTCAGTGTGGTACATCTTTACGAGAAGACAGGTAGACACACCAGTGGCCCTCTGAACACAGCCTCTTGCCCTCTGTCTGGGGCAGTACAGAGAGAACAGATGTCTCCACAGTGGGCACGCTGCTTATGAGAGGTGGCACTGGGAAGACAGCCTCCTGGGCTTTTATGAAGAAAGAGTTCTGCTTAGTTTAATTACACAGCACCTTGTATAAGAGCCCAGGCTGCATCTCTCTCTATGCTTCATTCACGTGGCTTGCACCCCTTTTACAAGTAGTAGATGCCCTGATGCCCTCCTTCTATGGTATTTTTAATTGCCAAGCACAGTGGTGGCCTAGGGGTTTATAGTGGTGAGCAAAACAAACCAGGTCCCCCACACTTAACCTGCAGGGGAGGTGCCCGGATCACAAAGCTGGTTTTCCTGGGGTGAGGCTTACCCGTTGCCTTCCGGATGTGCTGACCCCTGTGAGTTCCCCAAATGTGAGAAACTCAACTGCATAGTTGGTGAGAACTGGGGACTGTGTTTACACTTCTCCCTATTTAGAAAAAAGGATCCAGAGAAGGCAGTCAGGAGCTGTCTGCAGAATCACTGTCTGAAGCTGGATGAGGTACTGTGTGCCCATATGTAATCCCTGCGCCTGGTAGGGTGAGGCAGGAAGGTCACAGCTCTAAGGCCAATGGGAGCAACTTAGCTACTTTAGGATATCTTGTCTCAAAAAAAAAGAGGAAGAAAAGAGAAGAGAAGAGAAGAGAAGAGAAGAGAAGAGAAGAGAAGAGAAGAGAAGAGAAGAGAAGAGAAGAGAAGAGAAGAGAAGAGAAGAGAGGAGAAGAAGAAAATGTGAAGTGCTGAGGACATGGTTCAGTACAAAGGACCTAGCTAGGTTCAATGCCCAGAACAACAGAAAGGCCACTGCCTGAAGCTGAACCTGGTTATTGGAGAGGGCATGAAAAGGACTGTGTTTCGTGTTTGTGCTCTCTTTACCCAGGGTCCCCACAGTTCCCTTCCCCTCGCCTCTTTTCCTCTTCTCTGGGGCCTCAGCCTTGGAGGCTCGTGGGAGCACTTTCTTCTCTGTGCCCAGCCTTGCCAGCAGCCTCAGCTTGGAGTTGCTTGTGAGTCTGAAACCCTTGTCAAGAGATGTGATGACAGGATTGCACCCCAGTGGCTGAGCGGCGGAGTGAGAGCGCCTGAGATTCTTCCCCGGATGCTTCTCCTTGATGCTGAAGAAGAAACATTTGCACTCAAAATCCACAGCTTCCCGTCTGTCCCACCCATGCCGCCCTGTACAGCCGCGGCTCCTTCACTTCAGTCTGTGTCTTTTAAGGCCCGCACTAGAGATATTGATGCTGTAATTTAAATACTGCTGTTCCTTAGCAACCCTTCTCAGCCGTGCTTTTCATAATTTACCCGTAGTTGCAGAGCTCCTTGGAATGACACTGGGGTAGGATCAGATCAATGCATTGTAGAACATAAAACTAAGTGTTTTTGAAACCCTTCATCTCTGACCCTGCCTTACAGCCCCCTTGTTGCCCCCATCCTAGGACAGGGCTTAGAAATCTATGACCAAGAGCTCCTGTCTGCCTCATGCACCTGCCACCTGGGAATAATGAAAGCAAATGGCATTTTTCCAGTGAATAATTCCTTTAAAAGCCTTATATCCAGTTCGGGCTAATATCTGCAAGCCTCAGCTCATTCTCTTCCCCTGACCCTCCCAAGACACCTGGCCCAGCCTTGCCTCCTCTGTCCTGCAGCACAGCAGCCCACACAGTGGGGATGTGTGCTTGCTGTGAAGGACCTGCAAAGTCGGCTCTTAACCCTTCAGAGCTGAAACCCTTGAATCCCCTTGCCGCAGAGTGCCTCAGCCCTGCTCAGTAGTAACCCTTGCAGAGGGGATTCAAACACAAGTGTGCTGTCGAAAGTTCTGAAGGCCACAAGACCTTAACTCAGATGTGTGCACCCAGCTTTCCCAAAACTTGTGTACTTTACAATTTTTAAATATATTTATCTTTATCTTGTGCTGTTTCTTTTTCTCACTTCTGTTAGCTAAGTTTAAAAAAAAGTCATTGTCAGCTGGGCGTGGTGGCTCATGCCTGTAATCCCAGCACTCGGGAGGCTGAGGCAGGAGGATTGGTGCGAGTTCGAGACCAGCCTGGGCTACAAAAGTGAGCTCAAGGCCAGCCTCAACTGCATAGCGAGACCGTCTCAAAAAGACAAAAAAAAAAAGTCATTGTCATAATTCAAATAATGCAGTAGTCAAAAGAAGTAATCTGACCACCATCCTATTCAGTTTCTTCCTCTTAGTTACTGTTATGGTTTGTGTATAGGTGTCCCCCCAAAGCCTCATGCAAGTCATGGGGTGGTTTCTGGAATTTGTAGTTGATTATTGTGCGAATGGGTGCTGCATCTCCCCTGGGCAGGTGATTTGCTTTTCAGTGTAAGGGAGGAAGAGAAGTTAGCTGCTTGAACAGCTAGCTGTGCCTGCTGTCTTGCTCTTAGCTGACTAGCTGCTGCCACTAAAGATTGTTTTCTGCCATGTGCCACTCTGCCTTGGAGCCAGCTGAATATGGACTGAAACCTCCAGTAATTGTGAGCTAAATAAACCTTTCCTTTCCTCATTTGAGTGTTGGGTATTTTTCCCAGCAATGAGAGAAGAGTAACTAAGAGTTATAGACAACACTTTGGCATGTCTCCTTGCGTACTTTTTTTAGTATTCCTGCAGATATATTGCGTGTACACAGCACACACAGGTGCACACATGCACAGAGGTCTGTGTACCACAGGTGCTGTTGGGAACACCATTGTATGTATTATTCATTAACGTGTAGTTTTCACTTCAAAGTAGATGAATGGGTGTACTTATAAATCTGTTTTTATTTTTTATTATTTGCACAGCATTTTGTAGTATGGCTGTACCATATTTGTGTTAGCACTTTTTCTCACCAGGGGCTGTTGGGGTTGGACCTGTTTTTCTACAAATAAATATCTTGCTACAGATAAACTTTTCTGACATGATTCATTTTCTATTTAGATGAAACCCAGAGAGAGCACATTTAAAATTTTTTGAATAGTGACATAGTAAATTTCTTTTAGGACTGTATAATCCTATCAATAGATCATTACTACTGAGATGCATTTAAACTCTTATGCTAAGTAAAGCCTCCTGCTAGATCTACACTTGTCTGATAGACTTCAAGTTGATTGTACTTACACTTTGGCTATTTAGTAAAATACATCTTCTTCCAGGTTCGATTTATAAGTTATATTCACTTAGATGGATTCTACCTCCATGCAGTTAGAACTAAAATGCCATTTAGATAAATGCGGCTGGCTCAGATGTCTGCCAGAGTCAAATCTAAACCTCAAGTAAATCATGAGACTGTTTCTAAAATGAGTTCAGAGTCCATTAAAAGCTGTGGGTGTTTAGAAAGTTAGCTAGCAGCTACTGAACCCTTAGGAAGTGACCCTGCACAGGTGATCAGTATCCGAGCTCTTGGAGTGGCTATAGATTCAAAATGTTCAAGACATGTAAAAGATGCAGTGTTACTGAACCAGGCCTGGGGGTACTTGCCTGTAATCCCAGCCAGCTGGGAGGCTGGAGCAGGAGGAGCATCAGTTAGAGCCCAGGATGTACACCTTAGCACAGTAATGGAGATCCTGCGACGCATTTCTGCTATTGTGTTTTTCTCTGAAGACAAAAGATGTTAGGATAGTTTTTTCTAAACCAAAGCCTCAATGTTCAGATTTAATTGCATTGTTGATATTTTATGATAGGTAAGTGGGTGTTGCACTGCAGATTGGCACTCACTCTCTAGAAGGTTCTTAGAAGATGCTGAGGTCCTGAATGGCCAGAGTGGTTTGAGGAAGACTTAGCTGATCAAACAAGTTTATGCATTGTAGGATTTGTCTTGTTAGAGATACATAGAATATAAGGTAAATGTTTGCCTAATTTCTTTGACATTGAAACATTTTTTTAAAGAGTACTACTTTCTTTTAAGGCACTTTCCATTGAATGTAGGGTGAAAAATGTCAATACATAGTTGTCTCAGTTCTTTTTTCTGTTTTTTTAATTTATTTTAAGGAAAGGTCTACAAGGTGTTCAGGGTCTCACTATTAGATCGGACCATAGTGATCCGCCGATTTACAGCCTCCCAAGATCTGGGATTACAGGCACGCACCACCATGCCTAGTTTCAGTTGCATCTCAGCACCTCAGAGGTGGGGCTGGCACAGCCCGCCCAGGGATTGAACCCTGGCCCCTGCGCCTGTTTGCAGGTTTTTTAATCTGCTGAGCTATTTGGCCAGCCCAGTTTTTGTTTTTTTAAAATATAGTGTATACATATATTATACATTTACATATACATATTTGTGCATCTGTATGCATGAATATACAGAAAAGTTGGAAAAACAGATGAAAAGGTCCTCTCAGAGTTATAAAACTACTTACCATTTTTTCTGTGTGATTTTCCCATATTTTCTGTAAAAGAAGAAAATACTACTTCCCAATTTTAAAGTTGCCTTTAAGTTTCCAGAGAGTTTACAAGAACCACCAGTGAAGAGACTTAACTCTCGTCAGAGTAGAAGAAACAGCTGTAAAAAAAAAACAAAACAAAACATGTGCCTCGGCAGCTGATCTGAATCCATGCTCCTGTCTGCAATCCTGGGCCAGCCATTTAACCTCGAGCTGTCCCTTGCCAAATGAGAATAGGGCAGTACCTCCCTCACAGCTGTGGGAGAGCACTGGCAGGTACTGCAGCAGGCCAGCGATGGCAAAGACCCGTCAGTCTGAGTTTTTGGTTACTGATGGCATATATGGGGAAACAGCTCTTTAAATGAACCTTGCTGTGCTGGGGTAACGTTTACACTTAGAAACATACTTCTCAAATGATGAATCAAGTCCTCTTACTCCTGAGCAGAAACTGTGCTTCCCTGCATCAAATCAGAGGAAAATGGGATTTTCAGACTAATTTAGATAGATGATTGCCATTTAATTTTGAGACAATTTTTTTCCCCTCCTTTAGATGCTTTTAGCATCTGTCAAGTAATTGACATAAAGATATTACTTACCAGGATCCATTATCTGTGACATCCCAGCTTTGGCTCACCACCCTCATCAGAATCCTTACCTTTTTTTTTTTTCTTGTTTCAGAACCTTTGTTTATTCACTCATTTTTATGGCTGGCTCAGCACGTCCCGAGGGCAGGGCTGGCGCAGCATGTGGTGCCGGGGATCGAACCTTGGTCCCTGAAGCCGCCCAAGCTTTCCCAAGCAGGTGCTTTAGACCACTGAGCCATCCCACTGGGCCCAAGAATCCTTACTTTAAAAAAAAAGAAAAATTAAAGAACTTAGCTGAAGGGCCTGGCAGGATGGTTCAGTGGTCTAAAGCGCCTGATTAGGAAAGCTTAGGCGGCTGCAGGGACCGCAGTTCAATCCCTGGCACCACATGCTGCGCCAGCCTTGCCCTCAGGGCAGGCTGAGTCAGCCATAAAAATAAAAATAAACAAACAAAAGTTCTGAAACAAGAAAAAATAAATAAATAAAATTAAAAAAAAGAACTTAGCTGATTTCACCTAGAACTGTAAGATTTGTTTTGGGGAAAATTGTCTTTTAGTGTGTAACGGAGTTACATTAAAATGTTAAGATTTTGGTACCATGTGAGGTAAAATTCACCATTAAAAGTATTTGTTGATGCTTCTTTCTTAGCTGTTTTTTAAAATGATTTTTTCCCCCACTTCTCTGTTTATCGGACAGCAACTATACAGAAAGAAGCCAGGCTTGGCCATCACCTGTGCAAAGCTGCCCCAAAACCTGGACAAAAACCGATACAAAGATGTGCTACCTTGTGAGTGTCTCGCCTAAATGCCCCCCCACTCCGAGAGAATGTGTCCCTTTTCCAAACAGCTTGCCTGGTATGCTGGAACGCTCCTCAGTGTGTCTGTAAACACCACCGTCTTTGCTGCAGCCATTTCAGGCTGAACAGTTGGGCAATAGAGTTTATGCTAATGAGGCAAGCGCTGCAGATGGGGCTGGGAACTGAACCCTTGTTTACTTGGTGGGATAAAAATAACACGCAGAATAATCGGCAAATTTTCCTCTCTCCCACAGATGACACCACCCGGGTATTATTGCAGGGACATGAAGATTATATTAATGCAAGTTATGTGAATGTAAGTTAAGAATCTGAGCATAGGAAAGAGCGTGTTCATCCTTGTCAGGAGAGCCCGAACGGCGGGGGCGAGGGCTTTGCAACCGACGGAGTGCTCTCCTGTTGCCTTGCCTTGTGCATCTCAGCTAAACAGCCGCGTGAGGGAGGAGAGGCTGTGATCTGACAGAGGGGGAAACTAGGATTCAGAGAATGTGTACTGTGGACAGCCAGCACACTAAGAGCAGAGGACTGCAGTGTAGCCTGTGTTTCTGATTTCACTGTCCTCACGCTATTGTACTGGGCTTCTGTCATTGGGGCGTTTGGGTTTGCCGGTGCTGAGTTTGTGCCCTTCTGTGGCTTTTCCTGTGTAATTAATGCCAGCTTGCCTAAAAATAAAAATAAGACCGCCCCTATATATGTAACCCAAAAAAGAAAAAGAGGCTCATACACTGAATGACATTTTTTTTCCTTTTTGTGTGTGTGTGTATGTCTATGAAAATGCATATGAACTTTAGTTCTGTGAGTTTCAGTGTCATCTAAACTCAGGTCAGCAACTTAGTTCTATAGAGGGCCACATAGTAAATATCTGCCATCACTTTAAAATGTAACTATTGAGAAGTGTTGGAAACTACTCTTAGTTTGCAAGGTGCCAGGGAGATCAGCCCTTAGGCCAGAACCTAACAAATCCTGATCTAAATAAATAGATTTCCACATTTCATCTCAAGTTATGCCAAAATATCAAACACTGCCCTAAAAAATGATCTGTTCAGTGATTCCTCTTATTCCAGACATCTATGAGGCTGGATACCTGGCACCACACTTCAGCATTAAGAAATGGCAAGGCAGCAACCCTACCCAAGTCTGGTCTTTCCATATAATGTCGAATCAAGGAAGTAATCCAACCACTGACCAAACCTTCCCACATCAGAACAGTGGACCACAGGGCCATTTGAAGTGCAGGGAGTATTCTTTCACAGGAAGGACTTAGTCCAGAGGGCAAAAAGTGAAAATGGAGCAGAATGAAAGAAATGTCACATTTAAAACATTTCAACTTTTGATGTCAAATTTGACCAACTCAGTGATACAACCATTAGATGCCATGCAAAAGCATAATGTGACTAAAGTTGGTATAATTCTATTTTTTATTAATTTTTTTTTTCTTGTTTCAGAACTTTTGTTTGTTTGTTTATTTATTTATTTTTATGGCCAGCTCAGCCAGCCCTGAGGGCAGGGCTGGTGCAGCATGTGGTGCCAGGGATCGAACTGCGGGCCCTGTAGCCGCCTAAGCTTTCCTAAGTAGGCGCTTTAGACCACTGAGCCATCCTGCCGGGCCCCCAATTCTATGTTTTTAATGCTTTACATAAAATAGTTCCTACTCTAGTTTCATAGCATGCAAAGTATATCCCAAAAATTGTCTTAAAAAGCAAATAAAAAAGTTAACAGATTTCGATAGAAAGTGCTGACAGGAAAGACTCGAGGTGGTGATTGCTGTGTGTTGCTGAAAATGCAGATCTTTTTTTTTTTTTTTTTTTTTTTTTTTTGG
>PVJA010023805.1:15709-32688 GCA_004027025.1 Myocastor coypus | reverse complement strand
AAAAAAAAAAAAAAAAAAAAAAAAAAAAAAAAAAAAAAAAAAAAAAAAAAAAAAAAAAAAAAAAAAAAAAAAAAAAAAAAAAAAAAAAAAAAAAAAAAGAAATTATCAAGCGAGTGAAAAGACAACCCACAAATTTCAAGAAGATTTTAACTAACAAGCATTCAGACAAAGGTCTTCTATCTAGAATCTATAGAAAACTGAAAACCATTAGGGTCCCAAAATTCAAAGACCCAATCTAGAAATGAGCATCAGAGATGAGCACACACTTCTTAGGGAAAGAAATTCAGCAAGCCTATAAATACATGAAGAAATACTCCACATCGCTAGCCATCAGTGAAATGCAAATTAAAACAACACTTAGATACCATCTCACCCTAGAAAGAGTGGCTATCATAAAGAAATCAACCAGTAACAAATGCTGGAGAGGCTGTGGAGAAAGAGGAACCCTTCTCCACTGCTGGTGGGAAGGCAGATTGGTGCAACCATTATGGAAAGCAGTGCGGAGGTTCTTTAAAAAACTAGAACTGGAAATTCCATTCAATCCAGTTATCTCCCTACTCGGAATTTTCCCAGAAGAACTGAAAACATCATGCCATAGCAATTTCTGTGCACCTATGTTTATAGCAGCCCAATTTGTAATAGCCAAATCTTGGAACCAACCAAAATGCCCATCATTTGAAGAATGGTTAAAAAAGATGTATTTTTATACAATGGAATATTACTCAGCTATAAAGAATGATAAACTGGAAGACTTCTTATATAAATGGATGTATATTGAACATATACTCATAAGTGAAATAAACCAGACTTACATTTGTAAATATCGTATACTCTCCCTAGTGTAAGAAATCCAAAGAAGAAATAAAAATGGAAAGGCATAACACAGCTGAACGGAAATCAAAGATTTTTGAAGCAGCACTAAAACTACGCTTGGAATGCATATCATCCGGACTTATGGATGTGTGCTGCTTCTAATGTAAACTCAGTTATTGCTATACTCTCTCTCAAGTAAATGGTTGGTTAAGAAAAAATAAAAAAAAAGGTATTAATTGAGAGTAAGAGACTACGCAAAATGCCATAGGCTTGACAGGCTACAATTTTGTACATCCTTAGATTTCTAAATGTCTGTGTAAAAATCTGTAACTGCTTTTATCGCATTCTATAGAGATTTATTAGAATATCAATGATTGAAGGGAAATACCAATGTTAAGATAAGTCTAAGATGTTTGGTATTCAGAAAGGCAATGATGTTGACCACAATTACCTATGTTACAGAGTAATAGTATCACGAAGCTTCTCCGCTGGAGGGTTGAGAATGTAAGTTAACAGAACAAAATTTGGAGAAAAAGAAGGGCTACGAGGATAGCCATTATTTTGGCTTTGGCCCTTCAAGGTCAGTGAGGATGCAGGACATAAGAAAACCTGTGCTGTATCATCCTATAACTCAGGGGTTTCCCAAATTTTCTGGTCAAGGAGATTATGGGACCTCAGAGGAAAGGGATAAATGAAGTATAGTGTGTCTAGGGAGAGTTACCTGGGGAGAAAATATTCTCTTAGGCTCTCACAGTGAGCAAACTGGTCAAGCAAAGGCCGTGACTTGTCTTGATGTCTGACTCTGACAACAGTTCTACAGAGCACTGTATATGGTTACAAAGTTAATCCTGAGGCAATTTGACCTTGGAAAATACAAATGATGAAAGTTTTGTTGAACAGGTCTTGCTTTAACTTTGCCCTTGATCACCCAGCAGAAAAGCTTAATTATGAAGCATAAAATGTGGAGTTACATTAGTATGGTGAGCTGTAAGATGGCTAAATCAACAGCCTTCAACATTTCCAGTTTCACCGGTAACCCACTGCAATTATGAAACGTTGGATAATGTATACAACTACTTCCTCCTCCTCCTCCTCCTCCTCCTCTTCCTCCTCCTCCTCCTTCTTCTTCTCCTCCTCTTCTTCCTCTTCCTCTTCCTCTTCTTCTTCTTTTCTTTTTTTCTGAACCAATATCGATTAGAAAATTTATCACATTTACACCCTGTGCTCTGTATAACTTTTATGAGGACAACAATATGCAGTGTGTCAAGTATTGTGAGTGTACTACTAACATGTTTTGAAACTCTCATATTGTTATCTCCTTTTAAAAGTAATAAAAAAGAAATTGAATAGCACAAAATGGTATTTTTTTTTTTAAAAAAGAAGTATTCCTTTCTCTCAAATTTTCTAACTCTTTTTCTCAGAAGATACTTTGTTACCAGGTTTTTAAATGTCGCTTGCCATGATAGTTCTTATATATATGCACAGGCTAGGATATGTCACACTTTATGTTACACAAAATGATAGCAGACTAAATCTCATGCATCTTCTTTTTTAAAACTTATTATCTGGCTTGCAAATTATTCCGCATCAGGATGGATTTAGTTCAGTCTTCCTAAGCCTCCAAAGCACTTACTTCATGAGAATTATGATCTGTTTAAACTTACTGATGGGCCTATAGCTTATTTTTAATCTTTTATGAAAACAAACAGTGCTGCAATGAGCGTTCTTGTGCACATGGAGGAGGGGTAATTGTAATAGCACATCTGCTGGATAAATCTTGAGAAGAGGAACTGATTGCTTCATCCAGAAGTATGGGCAATAGTGAGCTAGAGTTATCTCACACAAGGTCATGAGAAGGTGATCACTATGGATTACTTCCCAATGCCTGATCAACGACTTCACATTAGTAACTTCATTTGGCTACAGGAAGAGTATTTACACCACCGAAATCTGCAAAGATCACAATCTAGGGATTTTACTTCTCTCAGAGATCTTATAGTACAGAGGCCAACAACAAATCAAGGATCCCTATGTCACCTGTGCTTCTGACTAACTGGCTACAAATGTGAGAGTTGCTACAACCCCCCACATGCTTGATAGCTTATTTGTTAGAATGCCTCAAAGAACTTTGGAAAGATACATGTATAAGGCATCTTTATTATGAAAGATAAAGTGCAGACCCGGCCACTGAAGGGGCACATAGGTGAGGTTTGAGAGGGGCCCCAGGGTGGAGTTTCTGTGTATACTCCCCATGGCTCCTTCATATTGTGGATACATCAGATGTGTTCACCAGCCAGGACACTGCCTGGAGCTTTAAGAGTCCAGAATTTCTATTTCTTTATCTAGGCACAATCCAGTGACTCACTGGCCATGTGGTTGAATCCCCAACCACCAGCCTCTTCCTCTTCCCTCCCTGGAAGTAGGGAGATTGAGTTAGTATCAGGTGGTCCAATCCCACAACTCTAATTGTAAAGTTGGGCTTTCTGACATGGCCAGATCCCATGTTGAAACCATTAGAAGCCTCTCATGCATCACCAATTAGTGTAACTTGTGATGTGGTCCCAGGGATCCAGTATGACTAAAAAAGGTACTCCTGGCATTTAAGTGCTCTGTGCCAAATTCTTTATTATGAAACAAAGACCAATTCTTTATTATGAAGCAAACACCTAGCACATCTCTAAGCATAACTATCCAAAATATTAATAGGTATTTCCAGACTACCCTCCAAAGAAATCATTCCAAATATATATTGATATAAGCACAGTGTTTTTGAAGGAATAGTACTGGTCATAACTTGCACACCAACTCACTCAAGTGTGCCACTTATTTCCTGGAGACTTAGTGTGAAGAAGGGTTATTTATATGTCTCAAGGAAGACCCATTGAGATGCTTGCCGAGATAGTCAACATGACACTTCAGACTTTCCTAATGGCTAGTGTTTCTTTTGCTTGGGCAAATTGTCATGATGAAACTTATCAGTTTTTGATAGGAATGGGAGAAATTAAAATGCATCCAGTGGGCTCAGTGGTGGTGAAACCAGAGCAAGCAGGTTGCCATGCCTTTTTGTTCATTGAAGGTTCTAAAAGCTTTGCCATCTCTGCCCTAGATTCTATTTTAGCCTTTCTATAACCACTCTTCTTTATTAGAAATTTTTGATAAAGATTGCCTTGTAAGAGTAGATTCCAAGTATGACAAAATCCTACAGATTTGGGGAGGATAATTCTGAAATAGTGACAACAGGAATAAGAGTGTTTTGGAAATATCATTGTGCAGTTTACTATTTTCCTTCACAGGCTTGCTAGTTTGTTCCAAAGCATCGTCAGATCCTTAGAGCACTGAAAAAAATATAATCATTAAATAAAGATGATTTATAATCATTGAAGTTTAATGACTCCTATTCATGTATATTACTTCCAGTCTTTAAAATAGATTTGATAATAACTGGGTTAAACAGTCCTTTTGACATTCTGGACTAGTGTTGTGTAATAAAACTTTCTGGGATAATGTTAATTCTCTGAGCTGTTCTACTAGCCACATTTGGTTTATACTCAGTAACTAAAATTTTAACTATATTTAATTCTAAAAAACTTAAATTTAAGAGGTACATGTGTCTACTCATTACCTTACTAGGCTAGTTCTAGAGTCTAGAATAGATTAGTCTAGAATAGAGAAAGTTTACTCTATATGTTGTCTAGAATCTAGACTATATATATATAGCTTTACTTTTTATTCTTCCCCATTTTATTATTCCTTTCATTAATTATGGCTTATACAGTGCCTCAAAGAAAATTATGAAAGCAAAGGTAAAAGTAGTACATGTAAGGCCTGGATCTGATCCCCACCACTGGGGTGGAAAAGTAATTAAATAAGATCTAAGTGCTTGATACATAGAATGTCCTTTGGTTCTCTTAATAGGTATACAAATTGGTAATGACATTATGTTCATTTTATGATGGAGGAAATTGAGGCGGTGAGTGGAAGTTGGCTGAGGGGGCATGGCCGGTGCAAGGTGCTCCCACATCTCACCTCACAGCTCCAGGACATGCGGCTTCAGGGACCAGGCTGTTGGCCGAGCAACTGTGGTGCTGCTAGACCCACAGGCACAGAAAAGAAAAATCACCACCAAGCAGCGTTTCTGACTTCTCAAACAAACGTTAGAGAACTGCATCAAGGGCAAGGGGATGCTGGGGACAGGGGAACCACGGTGAGAAGAACTGGGTCAGGGTAGCAATAGAGAAAGGAGAGTCAGCCTGCAACTTGCCAGGGCCCAGTCTGGGCTGCTGCCTGGAAGTGTGTCCTCTGTCTACCATTTGCCCAGTACCCCTGGGTGTCATGGTGCAGAGGCCCACACACAAGCCATGCCAGAAGCCTATCCTGTCACATAGCTGTTTCATCACAAGTTGTGATATTATTTTTAGCAAAAGGGGGACTATCTCTAGCCTGTGAGTTTGTGTGGTTTTTCTTCTTTCTTTCTTTCTTTCTTTCTTTCTTTCTTTCTTTCTTTCTTTCTTTCTTTCTTTCTTTCTTTCTTTCTTTCTTTCTCTCTCTTTCTCTCTCTCTCTCTCTCTCTCTCTCTCTCTCTCTCTCTACTTTAGGGAAGGGTCTACAAGGTGTTCAGGGTCTCACTATTAGATCAGACTTGTAGTGATCCACCTGTTTACAGCTTCCGAAGAGCTGGGATTATAGGCATGCACCAGCACACCTAGTCTCCATTGCTGTCTCAGCACCCCGAGGGGCAGGTTCAGTACAACAGGCTTGGGAATTGAACCCCTGGTCCCTGCACCTGGATGGTTTTTCTTGAAAGCCAGGACTAGTTGTGCTGAATTGTCCTATTATCAACTTGGTTAGGCTGGGAACTAATTTCCTACAATTTTTTCCCTCTGAGGTTAAAACCGGCCAAAGGAAGAACTCCTATGAAATTTAGGAGGCAGTACCTTCTTTTTTTGGTACCAAGAATTGAGCTCAGGACTTGATGCTTGCTAGGCAGGTACTGTGCCTGCTGAGCTGTATCCCCAGCCCTAACACTATCTTTTTTGAAGGGATATTATGGTCAAATACAGTCTTCCTGCTTGCAGTTACTCTGGCCTGCTCTGCAGCTGCCTCCTCCTTGTATTTGCTCACTCTGACCAACAAGCCCACTTGTAGCTCTGAGCCACTCTGAGAGGCCTGGCAGGGACCTGCAAGTGGGTGGCTCCACAGGGGGACAACTACTGCTAGGCTACCATGTGAGCTCCCTTTCTCAGCCTTCCTTTGGTGGCCAGCAGTGCTTGGAATCTCTCCCTTGACCTTGCCTGGTGTTTTAGGTCAGCAGGTTGTATCTTTTCCTCAAATCCTCTGATTTTCTTTGGAACCTTTACTCCCAGAAACTCCTCCCCACCTGTGTAATGTCTAATTCCTCTTTTGCATTACTTATCTTGTCATGGCTGATTCCCTGCCTAAGGCTCTGATTTCTGTACTATGCTATTGTTAAGCCTTGGTACTTGGGTGGGTCTGAAGTGAGGAGATCCTATTAAATGTTCATAATCTTTATTTTTTTGGCCACTTCCTTTTGTCCCTACAAAGTACAAAGAAAAATGCCAGACTTCATTTGCAAATTCTGATTAAGGTGCTTCATTTAAGTGTTCCTGGGGCATCATAGACTCTGCACCCCTGTCTCCCCACTGCACAGCTTGTTGCATGGTGTTGTAATGGTTTGTTCAGTGTTCAGTGATTGGCCTTTTACACCCTTCTGCTAGATTTAAGGGGTTGGACACCATCCTTGTGACCCCAGTTCTGTCCTAGAGCACTGTGCCTGGAGTAGAGCACTGTGCCTGAATGAATGAAGGAATGTAATAGTGAGCTTTGAACTAATATGTCTTTCTGTGTGGGGAGAAGGGCTACAATAGACCCTGCCATGCCCTGGCCAGATACTCTCTGGTTCCTTTCACTTTTTCAGTATGTCCGTTCCTGGCTTTGGTGTGCTTTTGTTTTGGAACATTAGCACCTACAGTTCTTTTTCAGGGGCCCATTCTCAGACTACTGGAGCCAGTGAAAATTTTCCCTTAAGGCAACCATTAGACAATGAGTGATTTGTGTATCATCAGAAAAAGAGGCGCAACTCACGCAGCAGAGCTCACATGTGCATCAGGGTGTGGATTCAGCTTGGCATGACTATAGCCATCTTGAGTCATAAATGTCATGATTGCTTCACAGTGAGCTTTGTCAGCTTTTCCTGTAGTTTCCCAACAACACAGCTCTGACTCATAGTGATCTTCCTGTGTTTAGCCTCCTGACCCATGCAGGGTCAGCATGGTGGCTGGCTCAGCATGCCCAGGGATGGAGCCTGTATAGCATGTGGTACAAGGATCTAACCTTGGTCCCTGTATTTGCCTAAGCAGGTGTGTAGTCCACTTAGCTATCTCGCCAGCCCCAACACTGTATTCTGCATAGTTCTTCTTGAGGCCTATCCTCATACACCAGGACTGAATTGTTCTGACCAACTAGGCTGGAGTTGTCTTCTGTGCAATCTTACCTGTATCTCAGCTCTGCTTGGCTTTATCTTACACCACTTACTCCTCCATAAATCTCTTTTTAATAGTACATCAATAAGTTATTATTCTACAAATTGTTATAATAATATTTCTAGAGAAAGTAACCAAGGACCATGAGTACCTAAGAAAAGGAATTAGCCTCCAACCTGGTTTGCCAAGAATCTGTCAGATCAAGCAGCCTCCCTTGTCTGGATCCTATTTTGACTTTTCAGTCCCAAGGAAGCACAAAACCGAGCAAGATATTAAAGGTAGGAAAAGGGTTTTTACTCGCCCTGCCCTTTGTCTCTTGCCAATGCAAATGAAAAATTCAGTCTTGGTTTGCATCTAATTGGGAGGGCAAGAAGTCCTATTGGCCATTCAAATGGCCATTTTTAAAGATGTTATCAGGGGAGAGGAGAAAAGAAGGAGGTAAGATTCCCAGAGCTTAGTGACTGTGGCAAGGTGCCACCACCTCTGCATCAGAAAGAACAAGGAGGGAAGGTGTTATTCTGGAGTGCACAGCATGGCGCCACAAGAGCCGAGATGTCTAGAGCTGGCAGAGAACCAGAAGACTGCACTTGGCTAGCTAGGGTCCTGCTACTTGAGGGCTCCACTGGTACTGCTCCTGCCCTCATGTTGCTCCCCTGCAAGAAACAGCTATGTTGATGAAAAGCAGCTCTTCTCATCTCGCCTTCCAAACTCTGGGCAGTGTCCACCTTGGTAGGCTCTGATAGGAAGCCAGTGGAAAGCGAGCCTGGAAAGTATAGTTTCAGGCTTTCTGTTCTGGTGCTAGAGGGCAACATAGAAGGGGAGGTGTAGGGCTGAGAGAAAGCTGAAACTTGCTGGCCCTTCAGTCCCAAGTTCCACTCTCTCCCTGTTGGTAAAAATCCAGACTCCAGAGCTTCAGAATCTGTTCTTATTGGGTGGATGTGTGGGGGAAGGGAGAAGAGAAGGAGAATGAAGAGAAGAAATTGCCTTTAAGAATGGCTAGGCTATGTCCAGGCCCAGCACTGTTTAGCCCCTTTCACTGAGTCATGCGGGGGATAAATTAAAGGGCAACTCCTGTTATCTTCTTTGAGACATTGCTAGGTAAGCTTTCCTCTAAACTCTAGTAGAAACGTGTTCCTCTTGCAGGTGCAAGCAATTGAAACACAGCGGCTGAAATTTGCAGGCCTTGCGGCTACTCCTGCTTAGATGCAAAGTGCTGCTCTTCTCCTGGGATGAGCCAGAGACCTCAGCATTCGTTGCTTAAGAATCAAAGTCACAGTTGATTAATCCCATCTGCTCTTAAGAAATAGGCAGAATCATTGTCAGGTGTTTAGGGCTCTGTGGGAATCATACTCGGTTCCATCTCTCATAGGTCACTGTTCACAGAATTTAAAGCTTTATCATACGAAAGATAATTTAAAACCCCACTGCATTTTCTGCTGCTGTCTTACACTATCATAAATTTAGTGGCTTAAAACAACATGAATTTATGATTTTACTATTTTTTTTTGGGGGGGGGTACTAGCCTAACTGTAAGGTGGCAGCAGGACCGTGTTCCTTCTGGAGCGTGTAGGGAGAATCCCTTTTTTCACCTCTGATGTCTGGAGGCCACCTTTACTCCTTGACTCATGGCCCCTTTGATCTTTAAAGCAAATGATGCAGCAGCTTCTTTCTTCACTGGCCTATTTCCACCCTTTTCTTTTCTCTCTGATCTTCTTCCTTTCCTTTTATAAGGATCCCTGTGATCACATTGCATCTGTCTGGGTTATTGGATATAATCTTACTGTCTCAAGACCTTTAATTTGGTAATATCTACTAAATCTCTTTTATCATGTAAGATAACATTCAGGGATTCATACATAAACATCTGTAATAGAATGCTTGTGTCCTCCAAAATTCCTGCGTTGGAACCTAGTGATGATATTGGGAAGTGGGGTCTTTTGGAATAAGATTATTTATGAGGGTGAAAACCTCATAACTGGATTTGTTCCTATACAAAAGCAGCTGCAGAAAATTTCTTTGCTCTTCTGCCACGTGAGGACTGCAAAAAGGCAGCTATCCATCAACTAGGAAGCAGGGTCCCCAGAATAAATCTGTGGACAACTTGATTTTGGGCTTCCTGGGTTCCACACTGTCAGAAATAAGTTTCTGTTGGCTAGAGCCACCCAGTGCACTGCATTTTGTTAGAGCAGCCTGGATAGGCTGATATGACACGGTTGGAGGCCATGGTTCAGCGTACCACAGCCACAACTGTAATATCTATTACATGCAGTTGGGATGGAAATCAGGCCTCCTGTGCAGAGCTCAGTTACAATTTCACATTTAGAGGGAAAAGCGGCTGCCATGTGGCTATGAAAACTATTGGCAAGCAAGTCAAGTTAATCAACCCAAATTTTCTTATATCACTCTCTATCTTAAGTAAACTTTAGGCTTTAGTCTCTTTTATACATTGAGCAAGCATTTTTGGAGCACAGATTCTGGGACTCCAGAAGATAGAGTTGGTGAGAGGAGATAGCCCTAGACAGCCTGTGTCAGCTGCAGTGGGCTCTGGGCATTTGGGGTCAGGTCTGTACAAGGTGCTGAGCTAAGGAAATTTCACCAGGAACATGCCCTGCACCTGCTGTGCTGCACCTGCACCTTGCTCCAGCCACCCAGTGCAGGAGCAGCTCTGATCTCCCAGAGGGCTTGTTAGTCACCCCAACCCTTGGAATTTCTGAGTCAAGAGGACTGTTGTGAGGCCCTAGGTGTAATATATTAGCAAATGTCAAAGATTATTCTCACTGAATTTTGAAAATTATTGTACTCCTATCCTGGAGACTTTACAGCCATTCAATCTCTAAAAGCAGTTTTTGTAAAACAGAGAACTGAGTCATAGGAGCACAATTAATGCCAGCTGAATTTACATTCAGTGTGGTCTATTTCAGAGGTAATCCCTAATGTGGTTGAGATGCCTGAAATCACAATAGGTGATAAAGACCTTTGGGTTTGGCAGTTTTCTCCTGGTGGATTCCAGAAGAAACTACATCAGAAAGGAAATTAATTTTTCCTTTTGTCCTTCTCATATTTACATTTTAACTTGAAATCTATCCTTTCTCTCTCAGGCTGTGTTTGGTACTGATTGCTGTATTTTGTGTAAACTAAGACATCAGTTTTAAGGTGCGCCATTTTATTTTCCCCTATGCAAGAGAAACATTGCCAATTAAACATGACAATTATCAGCTCTGTCTTCCTTTCAGAGGTTTCATGGTTCTTGGGGGAAAGAGAGGAGAGGAAGTATGATATTGAAAGGTAGTATCAAGATTGCAGCTTCTGACGAAAGAGGCTGTCATTTCTGGGCTGAGATTAAGTTTTTCCCAAGCTGTTTGCACAGGCTATCTTCTCTGCTGTTGGTGCTGCTCATGGGAGAGCTCATTCTGCTTGTGTGTTGGCGCATACTTTTCGTTGAGTGATCTTTATCTTGGTAATTACAAAACGCCGCTTTATAAAATAAAAGGCAGTGGTTATAGGAACCAAAGTGAGAATTAGGGTTAGGAATAAACTTGGACAAGAATGTACAACAGGAAGTTGGAACAGTGTTCTCTTGTGAGTCATTTAGAGATTAGTGGGCTCAGGACGAAGAAAAGGGAACAAGTCTTCTTTTTGCTCTGAAATATCCTGTTAGCTGATAGACATTTAACAGGCAGATTTCAATCTCAGTGCTCAACAAATGGCATAGGAAGGCATGTCTTTTCCAACTCAAGTGCTGATATTATCAAGACTTCTTTTTCTCTTAGGTTACTATGAAAGTCAAGGGTTACTCTACTGAAAGTCAAGGGTTACTATGTCTACAGAACACCTGTGGGAGCCAGGAGTCACATTTCTATATGCCATAGGCAATGGATACATGGGATTTGAATTTGTTTTTCTAAACTAGGAGATTATATATGTGTGACTTTTATTCAGTCAAGATTTGTGCAAGAAGTCATCTCATTTCTAAACTTGAAAATAAAACAACCGGTTTTGGAAACCAGATTTGCCACCCACATTATTTGATGGCAGTGATAGGATTGTCTCCCCAGGACGAGGGGTGGCTTAGTCAAGCGTTATTAGTTTTTCTCTTTACAGGACACCTTGTAGCTTTTTTATCCTCCTGCTCCTCCTCCCACACACAATCTTCAGAGCTTGAAGTACTTAGTGATATGGGGGAAATGAAACTCCTGACCTGAAATGGTACCTGGATGAGTTTGTGTTCTCTAAAATCAAAGAATGAATTTTAGGAACAAAGACAGGTTAAGACCAGAATATTTACTGGGAAAGAAAGCTTCTGTCTGAAAGGGGCAGAAGGCAGACCCAAGTGGGTTGCCCTGGATGCTGTCTCTTCCAGGCTATTTTTATTGGGCAAAGTCATGCAGCACTAAGGTGGAGAACATGGGCACTCGCTTAGGTGGGCATCAGGTAGGACAAATGTATGTTCAACCAATGGAATTACACACATCATTGCTCAGGTAAAATTGATTAAGTCTAGGATCAAATGGGGAAGTGAGTCACATAGCAAGTGGGCATGAACATAGAATAGGACTTTGTCTAGTAGCCAGCTGATAGTGGTCAGATTAATGATTCTTTCTGGTTTCCTAAGGTGATGATCAGTCCTAGATGCTAAACTTTAGGGAAGTCAGCATTTGTTTGATCCTTGGTCTTTAGATCTGGCCCACAGCAGGAGCATCTGTAAGGTATCTTATCTTGTCTTCTATATTATCTCCTTCGAGGGCCTAGCTCTGTCTGACTGTCTATAATATTTTTATCTAACTTAGCCTCCTGCAACATTAGGATTATATTTCTCAACAGGAAAACATGAACCTCATGCCAGCCAAATTAATTCATAATCTTTAACATAAGACCCAAATATAGAGGATTTTTTTTTTACAAAAAATTGGTTCTTATTTTGTTTTGAGGCTCCCATATGCTTGTAATGAGCAACTCAACTGGATAACCCCAACTTGAAGATGAAATATTTGTTTCTGGTGTTTTGTAGTTTTGGAGACAGAGATGAATTTGGTCTGTGCTAATAACAAATCTTCCTGGAAAAAGGCTGGAATATTTGGATTGGAAATCACCCATCTGAGGGTCCAAGTCTTCAAAGGCAGGCTCTGAGATAATAAGGGCTTGAGTGCAAATGAATTTATTTAGGAAATGCTCCCTGTGCAGTCTATAAGGGAATGGGCAGGACAAGGAGGGGACAGCGTGGTTGCCTGCTGTTTCTTCCTCCCTGTTTACACCTGCCACTTCACTTTCCAGGATGGGGTCAACTTCCCTCCAGTTATTGCTACTCTTATCACTTACTCTGTACATAAGACCTGATAGGAGTAAGATAGGACAATTCCAGGCTGTCTTTGAGAAGGCTTTGCAAAATCTTCTTGTCCCTAGCATTAGCCAAGTTCCATGTAAAAACTCCAGTTACCCTGAAACCACTGAGCTATGAAGTTCTAGCAAGAAACTCAGAGAGAGGTCACATGGAGGAAAGTACTAAAAAAATCCGGCTGAGAGTACAGTGGCCTGCTTTGGAGGGGTCAAAGGGCGTTTTCCACAGGTGATGTACCTCTGTTAAAGAATGCATGGTTGCAAGGCATCAGTAACAATAGCAGGCAGCATGGAGCAGAGCAGAGAGAATAACAGGGCAAGAACAGCCTGAGTGTTTATTGTATAATTCTTATACAAGTTGTTATCTCATATTTACATTCTTGTATAGTGCCATAATAAGCACATATATGTTTAGCTGTGCTCAGTTTTCGGCACATAACTGTATCTGTTGTGTACCTGGGCAGACAAGCAGTCAATCTTTAGGTGCCCTTAGATGCCCCTTTGAAGCAGTCTGAGGGGTTCCCTGCATGGTAACAACCAAAACCCCAGATACAATGATAACATCCAAACTGGTGCAGCCAGCTCGGTACGCATTTCGGCTATTCTGACTGAGGTCTCCCAATATCGTGGGAGACACAAGCCATCCTACCACTCTTTTCTCACTCCTCACTGGGGGAACAATGAGCAAATCCAGTAGTCAGGAGGGCACTCTCAGCATAATGTTTTGTGAGAGCCCAGGGAAAGCCTTCTGTTTCTGGCAGATCAGTGTCCTGTGCAAGTTTTGTCCTTCGTTTTATCTAAAACACGAAGGGAATCCAAGTGCGCATCAACATATGTTAAGTAGACAGAGAAGAGGGCTACCCCTCATGTAGTGTCTTCTTTATTGGCTGTGAAACTGAGCTCTATTTTTCCAGTTGTTTAAATATTACATATTCACTGAAGAAAAAGGATACATTTTACAGATGACAAAAGAGAACAAATTAAGTAACGATTATATCTTTGCAGAGAGCCACTGCAAAATGTGATTCAAGGTATATATGTGAATGAGAGAGAGAGAGAGAGAGAGAGAGAGAGAGAGAGAGAGAGATTTTTCATTCATAAAGGTGGATACTTGTAAGAGTTTTGATAATATTTTAAAATGAGTAACATATCCATTTAAGAAAAAATTAAAAGTACATACCAGCAAAATGAAATGACCACCCTACCTTGTAGAGACAGCCACTCTGCATGCATCAGCTGTGCTAGCTTCTGAAGTTGGACACCATGGGAAGCTCTGGCCAGACACACCCTGGCTAGACAGGCAGCAGTGCATGCCAGAGAGGCTGGGCCATTGTTCACACCCTTGATTATTTTCAAATGCCTGAATTGCAGAAGATGCACGGAGATATGTACATGTTTAACACCATTTGTCGTTGCCAAGCAGGTGTCTGGGAGAAGTTACAGGGCTCAGGAGCGCAATTCCCCAGGTCTTACCAATCTTGCATGGTACAATATTTTTAAAAAAGTCTTTCAAGCACATAATTTTTTTTTTTTTTTTTTTTTTTATCTTTTTGAGACAGGGTCTCACTATGCAGTTGAGGCTGGTCCTGAGCTCACTTTTTTAGCCCAGGCTGGTCTCGAACTCGCACCAATCCTCCTACCTCAGCCTCCCGAGTGCTGGGATTACAGGCATGCGCCACCACGCCCGGCTCAAGCACATAATTTAAACACATTTTCAACTTTGGTGTGACATAAAGCTCTTCTGGGTCTTGGTTTGGGAGCACAAGTTTTAATAGCTTTTCTGGGATATGATTTTAATCAGATCCTGGCCAGCTGTAAGGGACAGACATGTTCTTGTTCAGAATATATCATGAAATTCACACACACTTACAGGGAAAAGATGTGAAATACCAAATATTCAAATAAGGACAGACTAGCACATCCATAATAAGAGTCATCTTTGCTTTGATTATGCTTCCTTTAGCACCTAATTCCAAGAAATAACCTCTGTTCTTGTCTCCTGTTCTGCTTGTCAGAGACAAAGCACCTGTTCTGAAGGTTCCTCTTTAAGAAACTTTTCTGTCTTCTGGGGATTTGGTTTCAGTTACAGAGCATATACTGCACCATATGGAGCTCAGTCCAGCAAAGGCATTGGCCCATTTCCAGGAATTTTCTGCAAAATTCTAGTTCAGCCCCTAAATGTCCAGCTGTAATCAATTTGCAAATCCTAGCAAGCACAGCAGTGAGTAATCACAGTTAGGTCTGGGGAACAGTGACTGTCTCTGATCCTGGAAGATCTCTACCGGTGCTCCCTTGGAAGTACCTGGGGTGCTAGTCTGCCATTAAAATTGCATCATTCCTAGAGATACCTGAAAGCAGGAAAAGTTGAGCCGGTGCTGGAAGGATTGCTGGTTTGCAGTCCTTTAACACTGTCTGCATTCTGCAGGTTGGAACTTGTAGCAGGGAAGTAATTACCACATAGATGCGTACTCAGTTCCTTTGCGTCATCAGCTGCCTGACTAGACCAGAGAGTTTTCTCTCAGCATTCAGCAATGATAGCTCTGTGGCAGCCAGTTAGGGGCAATCGATCCCTTAGCTGGTGTGACTTGGGCAGCAGCTGTTTTAAGGCAACGTTTATCCGGGTTCCTAGCTTCATCCCTGTAAAACACTTTGGCACTGCTGGATCTGTTGCTTCTCCCCCTGCACCAACTCCAGAGGCAGTGTTTCCAGGGCCTAGCAGAGACTCAGTGTGTCCGCATCACTGCAGGTGAAGTGCATCAACTCCTAATGCATGCACATGGAGGGCTCATTCCTTCTGAAATTCTGCAGGTTAAAACCCACATTCCAACGTGAGCCAAAGCTAGGAAGGAAAAGTGCAAAACTTGCCTCTCTATGTTGTGGGTAAAAAAAAAAAAAAAACACCTTTTTTTTTTTCTTTCAAGTGTTGAGGTAGAAAGGAAAAGACTCGGATAGCCAAAACTTGCATTTATATAATGAGATCTTCCTCTTCAAACTGTGAACACAGATTCTCTAAAACTCTACTGAAAGTTAATTTTCTCCATAGAAATGTTAATTAATTTCTGATTCTGCCCTTTTGAAAGAAATAGGTCACAGATGTGCTCTAATGAAGCCCAACAAAAGACCAGCAGCGTTTCTTCACTTGGGTCAGGATTAGGAGGCTAGGTGCACCAGCGCTAATGTCAAGCACACCTGCCCATGATCTAGCATCTCTTCACTTCACGCTTCTCAGAACAGCAGGAAGCGGTGGGCTGCTTTCGTATGCTCTGCTATGCAAGTATCTTCCATCTGTGTTATTTTCAGGGCTTACTTTTCCTACAGTGCAAAAAAGAAACTTTACTTACCTCTTCCCTTTATCTACAAAGTTTCCTCCCGCAATTGGTTATTGTTAAAGTTCTTTTTTTTCTTTTTGAGACAGGGTCTCACTGTACAGTTCAGGCTGGCCTTGAGCTCAGTTTTGTAGCCCAGGCTGGTCTCGAACTCACACTGATCCTCCTGCCTCAGCCTCCCGAGTGCTGGGATTACAGGCGTGCGCCACCACGCCCGGCTGTTATTGTTAAAGTTCTGATCCCCTTTAATTCAGCCAGCTGAAACTTTGTGGATGGCTCCTTGCTGTTTTGGCTTGACTGTGTATTCTGTTAAACGTTGCTAACTGATATCAGACAAGAGTTCCACACATTCAGAAATGATTACTCAGTAATCATTTCTGGCAGGCCGGGTGCACTTTGGAGGCCGGATGGTCTTCCCTATGCTCTTCAGAAAGCCAGAAGAGTCTGAGAGTTTACAACCCTGGTTCTAGCCTCAGTGGGTCTTTTATCCACAACTTTGGAAGTTGAAAGCAGTAGCATATGTTAAGATAATTCCGAGGCATAATTCAGGTGTTTTTCATTGTAACCAGGTTGAGGCTACACACTGGGGTTTTGCTAGAAATCTTGTACCTGCTAGGTTTCTTCCTGTTTCTAACACCTACTGCTGCATAATAAACTACTTAGACATTAGTTATCTGTCATTGCATGACAGTTTACCCAACACTTTTGTTGATTCCCCTAAAGAGATGGCATAAAAGGGAGAGCTGACGGAAGAATTGGAGATGATGTTCCACAAGGTGGATGCTTGTCAGACACAGATCTAGAATGGTTTGAAATGGCTCTGTGGTGCCGGATATCTCTGGCTATGGAAGACATGTTAACCATGTGATCTTGGCTAACTACTTAGCTACCTTGGGCCTGTCTATGTCATTTGTAAAGCCTAGATGTCATTGTGATGAGTCAATTAGAAAATAATATATCCAGAACCTGGCACTTGGCTAGTGCTTAGCAGGTAAGTTGCAACATC
>PVJA010023805.1:0-15609 GCA_004027025.1 Myocastor coypus | reverse complement strand
ACCTGTGGTAAGGCAGCACATCATGTGGGAGTGTTTGGTTTGTGGTGATAGAGAAGAAGGGGACCACAGCTTCACAATCTCCATTCAAGGGCAAACTCCCAAATTCCCACCTTCTTCCCATTAAACTGTATTTCTTAATTTTTTTAACCACTTTCCAAAAGCTAGAGAGCAAACCTTTAACACACACCCTTGACAGAGGGCACTTTCCCAAACTACAAGACATAGTTTTGTTCATATATTATTTTTTATATATCAATTATTGTTTAAGAGTTAATATACACATAAAACACAAGTTCAATACACTAAGAAATACCTACCTATAGTGCTGTTATAAGTCAATAATGCCTCCTCCTAAAATTTCCATGTGAGAATTGTTGGATCCTATGAAGTATTATGTACCCGATGATGAAAGTTTTTGACTGTCAAAATAAAGACTTTCATGAGATGATCTAGGTGGGTAAATTGAATCAAAGAAACCCTTTATAATAAAGTAATTTCCCAGGTGGAAGTCCGAGAGATGTAGTAAATAGGAAACACAGAAACTCCAGGTGTGAGGAAGATCTAATCACAGCTGCTACAGGAAACACATGGACGTGAAGCTGCCTCAGAGATCAGCCCTGGCTGATGGCCGGGAGGAAATGGGCACTTCAGGCCTGCACTCACAGTCAGCCAATAACCCAAAGGATCATGCAACAGATTCATCTCCAGAGTCTACAGCGCAGAGCACAACCCTGTCTGTGGCTTCTTTTGAGCCTTATGCAATCTGAGCAGAGAAACTAGTCAAGTTGAAGGAGACTTCTGTCTATGACATAATACATTTGTGTTGTTTTAAGCTATGTAGTTTTTATAATTGGATAAAGGACTAAACAAGTGAAAATTTCACTTCCTCTTTTGTGCTCCAGTCTATTTCCTTTTCTTAGAAAAACTTCCCTTTATTTGAGAGGGAAAAATCAGAAAAAGGAAAGGCATAAGTATACTATTTGAGATGCTATAAACTGAAATTTTGAGAAAAGAATATGTAGAATTGTATTTCTTAGATGTATTTCTTGTGTTTCTATGGCTGGGGGAAAACACACGACATGCACAGCTTATAGGAGAAAAGGAGTACTTGGGCTCATGCCTTCAGAGGTTTCAGTCCATGATCAGCTGGCTAAAGGCAGAAACATCATGTTGGTGGAGGCATAGATGCGCTCATGTTATAGTGCAGAGAAAGAGCATCAGGGAGGAAGGGGCTAGAACCAGACATAGCCTCCAAGAGCATGGCAGCATGAGCCATCCAGACACAACTAGAAGTCAGTTTTGCCAGGTGTGCACTTGTAGGCATCCCTCGCACTGATCAAATTGACAATCTAGACAAACTTTTGCAAGTCCACTCTTTCACAACTTGACACTCTAACTCCTTAGGCCATAGTTAGTCTCCAATAAACACAGTAACAAAATCATCTTGTTTTCAATATGTACTTTCTGAAAGTGTACTAATTCCTATCCCAAATGCCCAGTAGTTTTAGCGTTACTCAAGAGTCCATGCCTAGGAGAGACAGGTTGGTTTATGCTTATAATCCCAGTACACTGGAAGGCTGAGGCAGGAGAATTTCAAGTTTGGGGCCAGCTTAGAAAACTTGATGGTTTCTCTCAAAATTAAAAAAATAAATTAATAAATTGAAGGGCTGGGAATGTACCTTAGTGGAAAAGCCCTAGGTTCAATTTTTAGTGCACTGTCCCCCCCCAAAAAAAAGAAAAGAAAAACAGAAAAAGAAAAAGAAAAAGAAAATTCACAACAACAAAAACCCAGTTCAAGTCCAAAGTCTTCTCTGATACTCAAGTTAAGAGGACAAGCCGGGCGTGGTGGCGCATGCCTGTAATCCCAGCACTTGGGAGGCTGAGGCAGGAGGATCGCTGCGAGTTCGAGACCAGCCTAGGCTACAAAAGTGAGCTCAAGGCCAGCCTGAACTGCATAGCAAGACCCTGTCTCAAAAAAGCAAAAAAAAAAAAGAGGACAGGAAGTGCTCAGTACTTGGCAACCAGCTCAGCCCCAGGACCCTAGGTGCCTGGCCCACTCCCCACTCCTATGGACCAGGCCAGCAGGGGCCAACAGCCACACAGCAGGTCCCAGACCTGGATGCATATGATGGGCTGGCAAGGCTAATGGGAAGGAAAAGTCCAAAATACAAGCCAATTGGTGAGAAGTTAGGTGAACCAGTGTTGTGCTTAGGGATTAGAAACAGGTGTGTTGGACTGCCCCATTTTTTAAAAATATAATTTTCTTATATCTTGTCTTGCTTTATCTTTGTTTTTATCTGACCTGCTTTTTGTTTTCTTCTTTCTCATTCTTCCCTTTTTCTTGGTCTAATCCCATCCCCCAAACTCAGAGACCAAGTTCAGATAAACCCTTGAA
Source organism: Myocastor coypus (assembly GCA_004027025.1). NCBI lineage: Eukaryota > Metazoa > Chordata > Mammalia > Rodentia > Myocastoridae > Myocastor > Myocastor coypus. Next base: position 13,214 of record PVJA010023805.1, on the reverse strand, counting down.
TCCTCCTTCACTCATCCTTTTCTACCCCTTTCTCTAGTTACCCTAATCTTTTGTGACCATCCTTTGTCCTTCAGCCTTGCTTCTACCTCCTTTCCACACTATTACTCCCTAAATTTCCTCAGCATAGGAGCCATCTACTCTGACAAGGGGAAACACTTTGCATACAAACTCCTAACATATGATTGGTTCTCATATAACTATAGACTTTGCTTTTATGGTCTAAAGTACAAAACACTAATGACTGCAGTTTGTCAATTTCTAAATTGCATTTGATGCTATCATTATTACTAATTGTAGTACAAATATAGGTGCTGTAAACAGTTGCTCTCTCTTGCATAATAATATTGGGGTCCTCTGGGGTGATAAGCTTACCATAGTCTTACACTGAAAGACTGGGGCCTAAGCCAAACAGAAACCAACATCTTATTACTAAGACTCTTAGTTATAAGACCCATTAAAAGTAACGAGAAAAAAAAAAAAAAGTAACAAGCAAGTTACATACTTCAAGGTAAAGGCAAGGGTAAACATTTACATTATAAAAGGAAGGAATGGAGGATAGAAAAGAATCAGACCAAAGCAAGACTGAAGCTCAGCAAGACAGGTATTAAATCCATAGTTCTGTGCCCATCATTTGGAGTACATGGCAGTGAGGTATGAATTCCGAAGGGCTTGGGGAACCTTATCTGTGTGCCCTTGCTGGTGTCAGTGCACAGGACACCTCTCTCCTTTTATGCTAGTCCCACTTACTGCCAATGGTTTCCTCAGCAGACATTGCATATTTCAGACATCTCTAATTCCCTGCGGTTCCACTGCAGCTCTGGCCTCCCTCCCACAGCTTCCTACATTACCTTTGCAGGGGCTCCAGCAGGAAACTGGTCCTGCTATACAGTGCCTGATCTGTTAGACCTCTTTGAAACCTGGACAGAAGCCTCTGTGATCACATAACTCCTGCATTATGCATGCCTGCAACACTAGCATCATGTGAATGTTGTCAGGGTCTGCGATCAGCACAGCCAGTCTCCAGAACCTCTTGGACCAAGGTTGTAGTGGCCTCTGAATACCCGGATAGTTGAACTTGGGAAAATATGTTCCTACGTAGACCTGCATGAGCAGGCTTACCTGGGGCTCTTTCCTGAAAACTAAGTATTTCAAAGGAGTTTACAACTATATATTCTTGATCCTGAGATGGGTGGAGTCTGGCCAATTCCTAAAATGCCCTCAAAACATCTTTCCTATTATGGTACAAAGTACTTGGCTTCTTTTAATAGCACTAACCTCTTCAGCAACCATAACTTCCTCGGCTCCAGCCTTATAAGCACTTCTTTTTAAAGCCAAACTACAAGTTTTTCAAATCCTTTGACTTTGCTTTTGGCCCTGATTTTTACCATAAATCTGTCTGAAGGCAGCTATTAGTACCCATGTCATAATGTGAAGGTTGGGTTGACATTTTCTCAACCAGATCAGTTAATCAGTTGTTTTCAAACTCAGCCTCACACAAAATTTTAGGGCATGGAAAAATTGTAAAAAAATTCTTTGTCAGAAAGCAGCCCATATAGTCTCTCGTCTAATTCTCAACAGCGGCTTCCTCCCACCTGAAACCTCCTAAGTGCAATCTTTATGTTCTACTTCATGTCAGCATTTCTTGTGCTTTGAATTCCCACCAGACACATGCATCAATCTCTGCTCATAGCACTATAGGACTCCTGCAAGGCCCATCTTCAAATATTTCTAAATTCCTGCCAACTAGTTCCAAAGGCTTCTGAACCACACAAGCAGGAACAGTTATAGAAATGACACCACTTCTTACCACTGCTTTTCTGTATTGTCCAGTTTTCAGCTGCTGGGGAAATTTACCTGGTATCAGACACAATTTAAAGGCGAAAACATTTCTTTTTTGACTCATGGTCTAAGATGTTTCAGCCCATGGCTGTCTGGCTCTGGGGCAAAAACGACATGATGGAAACATGTGGCTAAGACAGCTACTCGGCTCAGGCCAGCCAAGAAGCTTAGCAACGGGAGAACAGCCAGAGGAAAAAGGGTCTGGGGCCAGGGATTATCCCCAAACTTGGGTCCCTGTACCCCACACAGACATACCCAAAAGTGTGTTTTACTAATCTCGTAGGAATCTCTTAAGCCAATTAAGCTGACAATCAAGATTAACTATCACAAATATTTCCTTGTAGAAATCTTTACTGGAGTGTTACGGTGAGTATAGCTCTGTCTGTGCAAAAATGATCTAGTACACTGCAGATATTTAAGAAGAGAAAAGGAAGCTATACTTACGAAGAATGGAAAATCATGAACATAATGATAAAGTTAACAGGTCTGAATATATCATGAAGGAAAATTCCCTATGTGAGAATGTAATGACTTCTTGTTAGAGACATGAAAATTCCTCTGAATAGTTCAGTCATCTCCCTCCTAGAAGACAAAACCTGTAAGAGTAGAGCAAGTGGAGAACACCAGTCACTTGGAAAGAGAAAATTAACAAACAGAAAGGTTTGTAAATATTTCAAGCAGAATCTGAATTGGAATAATTGCATAAAGGTGTGTGGCAGGATTGACAAAAGAGTCTAGAGTCATTTTGTATGCTCCTGCTTCTGACAGTTAAACCAATAATCAATTTGTGGCCTTTGGTTTCTCCTACCAGCATGTGGAATGTTAATCATCCATCAGCTCATGCTTTTATCTTAAATTTGAGTTCCTAGGAATTTTTTCTGGTGTTGGAGACAAGGAGGTATGGAAGGTGTTAGAAAGAAATGCAGTAAGTCACATGGATATGTTGGCATAGTTTTAAAAGACTAGATCTATTGTAAACTACAGAATATTGGAAACTTACTTCTATATTAAAAGTTGCCTTTTACTTGACCCAACTGATTTATAATTGAGAAATCAAATTTAAAATTGTGCAATAAAAGGCTGGGGAGATAGCACAGTGGCATAAGCACTTGCCTGGCAAGTGCAAGGTCCTGAGTTTGATCCCTGGTACTCCCTCAAAAAATTGTTTAACAAAGACTTGGAAGAAGGTATATATTACTAGTTTAATAAATGTTAGCCAGTGGGAACATAGTAGACATACATGTAACATATGGATGGCAGAAATCATACTCAATGAAGTCACATTATTAACAAGGTAAAATAAAACCTTCTCATGCCAAAAAATCGGAAAAGTGTGCAAGGCCTGGGAGTTCCATCCCTGGCTGCTATGCCGGCCCCACCCCTGGGGTGTACTGAAACAAACACTGAAACTTCGCAGTGCTGGTGCACTCCTGTGATCCCACCACTTGGGAGGGTGAAAAACAGGAAGGATCACTATAAGTCTGATCTGTACAGTGAGACCCTGTAGATCCTGTACTAAATACATTCATTGAAAGAAAATAAGAAAAGTGTCTGTTGTTTTTATTAAAAAGAAAAAAAAATTAAAAATCCTATCCTGAGATGAATAAAATGTAACTCATAGCCTTTTATTTTCACCTAGCAAATGTATCACACTGAAGGACAAACCCACAGGTTCTTCTAGAGACTTGCACATCCTCAATCTCAAAGTTAAAGCTCCTTTCATTTCAAAGACACCACGAACGCACTTTGTGCTGCAGCCTTTCTATCTGTAACACATCTCTGAGCACCAGGAATGGTGCTCCATAAGCGGCTTCTTTTCCCTAACAAGAGGCGCTCTGGGAATTGAGTGAGTGCTTCCAAAGCCAGGGCTCCTTGGGTCTCTGTTCTTGGCTCAGAGGAACGTGTGTCAGCTAGGGTGACTGCGGAACACAGAATACCTTGAAGGCAAAGGGACCTGGCTTAATTTGTTTTTGTAGAGGAATGAGGACAAGTGGAACCTATTAGAGATAAAAGGAAAAGGTAGGTGGAGGGTGTTCTTGTGATTCCAATGTGACAGTGACACACTTCTGGCTTGGAATGAGTGCTTCTTCTAACTTTTTTGATCCCGTTTCCTTTGTGTAGCACATGAAGACGATGTCTCTCCCAGATAAAATAGCTCCCAGAAGAAACTTGGATCCTAATTATGGAAATTATATCAAAGGACATTTTTATTTGTTATCATCTCACATCTTCAAAAGACAAAACATTAATACTTATGTAATTGTCCTACTTGTAATCAATTTGCTTTACAGTTATAGTATATCTAGCTGGCCTTGTCATGCAGATTGAATTGTCTGGTTGAAAACTGGATCACTGCTGGTTAAACTGAGAAGCTGCTCACTGTTCTTTTGGCAAATACAGGCTCAAATACTCTAGTTCTGAGTAAAGTGTGGCCTTGCAGCAAAGCAATGTACATTATCTCTTTAGACTTGAGAGTGATGTTGTTTGTTAATAACACCTGCAGTTAGCTTTCCCTTCATACTCATCTAGGAGCAAAGTTTTCAGATACACTTGTCAAGAGTTCATTGAGTTCTTCCTCCTTGTTTCATTTTTATAACTGCACTTTCAGATCTTATTATCTTCTAGAGACTATCAAAAAGCTAAGCATTACCCTTAGCCATGGGAAGATGTGCTCATTGTGATGTGGGCAGTTATTTGTGACTATCACGCAGGCTCCAAACATGTTCATTTCTTTAATGTCTCATCTAGGAAAAGTTTTTTTTTTTTTTTTTAATTTAAATTGTCTTGAACAGTCATTTGTAACTCATTTCTTCCTAATAGAATGAGGTGGGTGGCTTGCTGCTAGCAGTGATGGCTACAATGTGCCCTGACTGGTGGCTGCTGTCAGATATGAAGGATGTTGAGGTGGAAGCTGACAACAGCGAGAATCTCCGTGGGCAGACCGTGAGTTGTCATGTGCTGCAGTGGAAAGACTATTGAGCTTTTGTTCTCTGCTTCCAAACCCCTTCTTAAGAAAATTGTTTCTTTACTTTCCCAAATTAAATATCTGTTCTATAGTGCAGGGTTCCTAGACTTTTTCTTTCACAGTGTTTCTGAACTTTATAGATATTTGTCTTTCTCTCTTGAGATAAAAGCTTCATGAGATACAAGAATTTTGTCTGATTCATGACTGTATCTGTAGCTTTTAACCCATTATCTTACTTTTTTTTTTTTGGTATTTAGTACAGGGTCTACAGGATCTCACTATGTAGATCCGACTCGTAGTGATTTTCCTGATTTCAGCCTCCCAAGTGCTAGGATTACAGGCATGTGCCACCACGCCCAGTCTCCATCATGGTCTCAGTGTACCCCCAGGATGGGGTCAGCATGGCACACCAGGGACTGAACCCTGGCTGCTGTGCTCTGCCTAAGCAGGCTTTTAGTCCATTGAGCTATCTGTCCAGCTCTACCATCTTACTTCTTGATCATGTGTGAGCCAACTGTATACTGAACCAACATTCCTCTCTGCAGCAACTGGATCTCTGAAGAGATCCAAGAAGCTAAGATTCTTTTTATACCACGTAAGGTCATTTTTGTAGCCTAGGTTTGAAGAATTCCTGTTTTATCTCTAGGCTTTTCTATTGGGTTTCTCCAAGTTTTTCTTGTTAATAAAAATAAACTGTGGGGCATGCAAATCTTCTCACGTTTTATGGGAAAAATTATTCTAATAATACATGGGAGCTTATTTGACCAGAGCATCCTGCATGGACGCATGTCCGAGATGGACAAAGGAAGCCCCTCATTTCCTGGGAGGTTAGGTAAATTCTATAGATGAAGACATTCTACAGTCCACGAGTGCTTGCTCAGTACTTGCTGCAGTTAGATATCAGTGGCAGAAGATATGCTCATACGGGCTCAGAAAGCTCACCTTTGAGAAAGCACATTGGACCCCCTATATTTGGATCTTAACAAAAAGGTCTCAGGTTTTTATTAACAGTCTTTCTGCTTTAAATCATACCCATAGAATTAACATCTAGTGGTATGTAGTAGAACAATTTTGGGAAATTTAATTTGTGTCTCTTTGGGGCTGAAGGCAAACTGATGAAAACAAACTACAACTCAGATAGTCTGCCGACATGGCTAATTGACTCAGGATTCCTTCACAGGCCTTGCTTTATTGAGGTTAAATGCTTTCCTCTTGGGGGTAACCAGAATTGTTTTTGTGCTTACAAGGTATTTATATATTTATTGTCCTTTGGCTCCTCCTGCCCCAGGTCTTTAGAAGTCATGCAGCTGTTTGCTGCCATCTGTATTTTACAATTTCTTCTGGTAAATTTTGGAGGAGAAATGGAACAGGTAGCTTGAGTAGGAAGTAATTGTAGTTGTCAGTACCCAATCATTATCTCCTAGGGGGTGAAAAGGGAGCTAAGGTTTTTGAGATGGTTAAGATTGTAAACCTGTGGGGACTCTTGGAAAGAGAGGCTACACACAGATGGAAATGAGCTGCTGAATGTATGGTCTAGAGGAAAACTGGGGACAGAACTGATTTTAGGAGGATAGAGAGTGGGCTCAGCCATTTGTATTCCCCAGAGTTTCAGATAAGCTGAGTGAATTTCATTTCAGAAATCCTGTAAAGAAATGCAGCAATAATTTTAGAAGTTATTATTCATCAATTAATTAAGTCAGGAAGTTATTTAATCACCTTTCTCCAAGCAATTTTCTAGGCTTCCTGTTTCAGTCACTTTGCCAGAATGACAGGCAGGGGAAGCTACCTCAGAAGCATGGCTCAAGGTGGGTGGTGGTGGGGGCGGCGGTGGAGACACATAGTAAAAACATTGATCTACTTTGTGTGGAAAAACTATTGTGATATTTCGGCAAGGAACGAGGGAGCACATGAACCTGCAGGTTTTTTCTTTTTTTTTTTAAATTCCATTTGACTTTTTCATTGCAAACTCAATTTATTACAGGTATGATTTCTATGCCAAAACCTAGTTTTTAATTTTGGTCTATAGACCCCTCTGCCTCAGGATCCATTGACTCTGGATGGCAAATTATACTATTGTTCAAAACATTAATTGTCCCTCTCTAAGAGGTTCTTTCTGTGCTGCTTGTCCAGTTTTAGGGCCACCTATCCCAGCTCCATTGAGCTCAGCATGGTCATGTGACTTGTTTTAGTCAAAGAAGGAGCAACAGTGCTATGTGATACGCCTGAGCAGAAGATCTAAGAGCTCTTGTTTGTTTTTACCGTGGTTTTTGCTTGGGCCACAAACCATCCAGGTCACAGTTTGCTCCTCAGCCTGAATTCCAGGTTGAAGCTGACTTAGAGAAGCACCAACTGGCTGCTCTGTGAGGGACGTGTAGAACAGGACAACAGGCCAGTGAAGCCTGAGGCCATAGTTACTGCAGCAACAGCCTCACTGATCTAGCTATGAAAACATTGGGACCTAGTTAGTGAAAATGATTTTTGTCTTTCTCTCTGTCCAACTTGTCATATGCACACCAGTCATGCCATATGCAAAGATACTTTGCAGGCCAGGGTGCTGGTTCAGGAAAAACTGTGAAGTTGCTCAGTAAAAGTGAGGCTCCAATATCAGTATATTCTAGTTATTTGCTTCAAAGTGTTTGGCAGGAGTGGATGCCCTCGGAGAGTCAAGATCGTGTCAGCCTTGTCTATGGCTATCTCAGGGCTTAGTAAAGTGTACTGGTCCTAAAGGTTTAATAATTATTCATTCAATCAATACTGATTAATTGAATAAATAAAAATTGGACATCTTTATTTTATTTTATTTTATTTATTTTATTTTTTTTTTGTGGAACCAGGGTTCGAACACATGACCTTGCACTTGCCCAGCAGGCACTTGTGCCTCGGAGCTATTTCCCTAGCCCCCAGACATCTTTATTTTAATACCTGGCATATATAACATTTTGGATTTGAAAAAAAATTTTAACTTCTTGGTTAAGGCCTAAAAACCATAAATGAGAACTGTGAGGCAAAAGTAGTTCTAAAGACATTGTTGAGGGTCACACCATGCACAACAACTGCAAAAGCCATTCAAGTCTATGTGGAAAGCATAAATGAGTGAGGCAGACAGAAGCATGTCAGTACATAGCTACACTCCTTGCAGTTTTTCTCAAAATAGATGTTTCCACAGTCTACTTTTAATTTCCTCACATCTTAATAGAGGTGTACATGTGAGGCATATTTGTTCTCTATAAGAAAAGAAAACAAAATCTCAAATACAATGCCAATGTCATGGTCAGCCTCACTTTCTAGGCAAAAGTGCAGAGCTGCAGAGCAGACACCCTCTGTCATGATGAATCAGGGGCTCCTGTTGAGGGCTGCCATGTTGGAGCGTGGACCTTGTTTCTTCCCACCATCTGAATTCTGGGGAGAAGCTGGTAATGCAGATTTGGGTTTTGATTGTGTCATTTTTATTTTTTATTATTATCATCATCATTACTATTTTTTCATTTTATGTATCTGCACAGGGTTTCACCATGCAGTGGAGATCTTCCTGTTTTCAGCCTTCCCAGCGCTGGGATTACAGGTATGTGCTACCACACCTAGACTTGGTCATTGGCTCGGTGCACCCTGGGGGTTGGGCTCACACAGTGTCTGGGGCTGGGGAATCAAACTCCTGGTCACTGCACCTGCCAGAGCAGGTGCTTAGTCTGCTGAGCTATCTTACAGGCCCTGAATTGCCTCGTTTTTAAATGCTGGCAACTAAAAAACAACAATAACACACTAACACATGCTGGCCCAACAGTGTAGTTTTGGAAAACATATTTCTCCATTAGGCTACTAGTTACAGTTTCTGACCCCAGTTAATTTTCTAGGTATGGTGTATGGAGTAAAGAATCTAGACTTTCATATTATATTTGTATAAAGGTGTGCATGGTGGTACTGGTCACGGAAGCCCAGTGTGGTGGCACACACCCGTGACCCCACCGCTGGCAAGGCTGAACAGGAGGAGCATATGAGTCCAAGCTGCACAGTGAGAACTCCATGCCAAATAGATAAATAAATAAATAAATAAATAAATAAAAGATTAAAGCAACAACAAAAGAGAATGGCTGGAGGGAGGCTGATGTCCCTTCCGTTGTCCCGAAACCGCATTGTGGTGGCTCATCATTCCAGCTACGGGAGGCTGCTCTTCATTCTGAATCTCTCCTTGGTTTAGGCCAAGTCCTTTGGATGCATGTTTGTAAGATTAAATTGGAGGGTTGGGTAAATTATATTCAGTGTATTCTTGCTGAAATGGAAAGTTTGATTTTTTGGAAGCATGTCCATTTGTTTTTCTCAGATAATATTAGTAATTGTCCAATCTTCTCCAAGGGAAAAGATATTGACCTAGATAAAGATGTAAAAGGCTTGGAGTCCTGGGGAAACATAAGTTCTTTCCACTGATTCACTGACTGACAGAATCAGACATGTCTTTGCTCAAATTTTGAGCTTAAAACTGATGACAGAAGATAATTGGAGCAGTGTGATGGTTAATTTTATGTGTCACTTTGACTGGACCATGACATCTAGATAATTGTCTAACATTATTCTGAGTGGTTCTATGAGGGTATTTTGGGTAATATTAACATTTAAATTTGTGGACTTTGAATGAATGAGATTACATCTATAATGTATGTGTGAAGTTCTAGTCCAATCCATGGAAGTCTGGAATAGAATGAGAACTGACCTCTCTACAGCAAGAAGAATTTTGCCAGCAGATAGACTCTGTACTCCAACTGCAATGCTTCCCTACTGACCTATGAGATCAGATTGGGACATACTAAGCCTCCATAGTCATTTGAGCTCAATTTCATAAAATAAATCTCTTTCTCTTGTGGAGGTTAAGGTAAAGTTCCTGGCATGGCTGTACTATGGTGGTGGTAACAGTCCTATCATCAGGCTGGTTCTGGCCGGTGCATTATGAAACTCCTGATCCAAGGAGCTCTCCTCAAACTTGGTTCTCCAGAGGGTGCTTTGAACTGCATACCACCCTCAGAACACCCTTCTTTGCTTATTCAGTCTGAACCTGGCAGAAGCAAGGGCAGAGCATAGCTGGGTAAGGTCAAATCATAAACAAATTTTTATTTATTCTTGGTGACTTAAACAATATTTAGCAGAGGGAGGTCCATGATCTTCAAATAATGTTTTTCTAGCAGTACACAATAAATGTGCTGCCATTTGGCTGTACTATTTTTTCTTCCTTTGAAGTTTGATGTACTTTTCCAGATTGGCACAAATAATAAACTATTCAAGCATGTTATCATTCCCTTATTTAATTTCACTTCTGAGTGTTCCTTCAATCTTGATTTAATATAAGAAGAAAATGTGATTTGATCTGAAGGAAACTACATTCTGAAGTGGCATATATGTGGTGGTCTGTGTTCCTTTTTCTCCTGTTCTTCATATAAATATGTAGTTAAGCTGATAGTTTCTGTGATATTTGTGGAAGAATTAATTTGTACAAAACAGATTTAAAACCTGCCTGGAGAATAGTCCCACTGTATGGGTAACAGAACCAGTCTTTTTTATTTTGATCTAATAGTGTCTTAAGTTTTTGTGTCCAATGGAAATACATAAAAGAATGGGGTTGCTGAGGTAGCTCAGCGGCATAAGTGCCTGCCTGGCAAGTACGAGGTCCCAAGTTTGATCCCCAGTCTCACACACACACACACACACACACACACACACACACACACACACACTAAATAAATAGATATGTGACAAAACACTGTTTCTTCTCTTGTTATGGCTGGATTAATAGCCCAATGGCTCCAACCCTCAGTTGAACACCTTTGGTAAAATAACTTTTTACATGTGACAAGTGAGTTGTGACAGTCTATCACATACATATATCATTATCTGTGACCCATTATCACATACATAATGATATATGTCCACCATCACTGTATTATGCAAAATAATTCTGTTGTCCAAAAGTTTTCTCTGTGCTCCCCCTAATTATCCCTGCCTCCGTTCAACTCCTAGCAACCATGCTTTTTTTTTTAAAAAAAAACTATCTCTACCCTTTTCTAGAATGCTGTGTAGGTGCAGTTATATAGTTTGTACCCGTTTCATGTTGGCTTCTTGTCCTTAATAATATGCACTTAAGTTCATATACTGTTTTCTTAGCTTGCTAGTCATTTTTTGGCACTAAATAATGTTCTATTGGGCAGATATGCTAGAGTTTATCAATTCACCTATTGAAGAATGTCAACTGTGATTTTTCCTTTTTTACTTGTATGTGTCTTTTTCAATTTGAAAATTGAAGACTGTGAGGTAGAATCCTTGCCATAGGTGTAGTGATAGTTTCCTGGATGTTTTTGCCTGGTGGCAAGAGTTTACTTATCAGACTACATGATACAGGATCCCCATTTAATTTTAGTAGCTGCATATATCATGTTAGACTAACTCATAAAAATACAGGACATGAATACAAACAAATTTATTACTTTAAGCATCTCTTTCCTTTTCTCATTTGTACAGAAGCAATAAACTTAATCTCCTTTTGCTCTTCCAGGCACATTTTCTAAATATATTCTGCTCCAATTGTATTAATGAGAACTTATGGCTGTTTGTCCCTGATACCCTGGAGGCCACACAGGAGGACCCTAGCCCATCAGTATTCCTAGGCAGCATCTGAAAGGCAAGCACAATTTCTTTTTTCTAGAGCAGTGGTTCTTAACCTGTGGGTCATGACCCCGGCGGGGGTTGAATGACCAAAATACAGGGGTCGCCTAAAGCCATCGGAAAATACATATTTAAACCCATGTAGCCAGGCGTGATGGCTCATGCCTGTAATCCCAGCACTCGGGAGGCTGAGGCAGGAGGATTGGTTTGAGTTTGAGACCAGCCTGGGCTACAAAAGTGAGCTCAAGGCCAGCCTCAACTGCATAGCAAGACCCTGTCTCAAGAAAGACAAAAACAAAACAAAACAAAACAAAACAAAACCAAAACACAAAACCCAGGCTATGCCATGGTGAAACATTATTTATTGGAATTAGTAATAAATATTTCTCAACATATAATTAATATTGTTTTTGTGATTAATCACTATTTTTAAATTATGTTTGATTTGTAGCAATGAGAATACATAATGCATATCAGGTATTTACATTCCGAATCATAACTGTAGCAAAATTACAGTTTTGAAGTAGCCACCAAAATTATTTTTTGGTTTGAGGTCACTGCAACATGAGGAACTGTATTGCGAAGTTATGGCATTAGAAAGGTTGAGAACTACTGTTCTAGAGAGTTCAAATACAAAGGGATGTGAAGCATGGGGCAGCTTCAGAAGCAATATAAGGAAGGTGGCATTGCCTGGAAGTCAGGAAGCTGCTCCCAACAAAAAGTATAGTCTGAAGAGACCAAGCAAACACTGGAATAAGGTCCAGTTTTAGCAGAAACTTTGGAATGATCAGATCAAGAATTTAAAATAATTACCACTAATAGGCTAAAAGCACTAAGGAAAAAAGTATACTCCATGAAAGAACAGATGGATAATGTAGGCAGAGGGGAAAGTCTAAGAAGGCATCCAAATAAAATTCTAGTAGTAAGCTGAAACACGTAACAGAAATAATGCTATTTAAGGCCATGTTGGTAAGCTAGACATAGATGAGGGAAGAATCAGTGAGCTTGAAGAACTTGAATGCCAGAAACAGCAGAATAGTCATTTTTTTTGAGTCACACAGAATATTAATGATAACTATATTGTGAATTATAAAACAATCTTGAACAAATTTAAGAGACCTTGAATAATTCAAAGTATTTACCCTAACCTTAATAGAAACAAGCAAGAAATCAACAAATATATTGGAAAATGCTTAAATATTTGAAAATTAAATATGTACTTCTCCATAATATATGACTCAAAGTAGAAATTGTAAGGTAGAGAACATTTGAATAAAATATTTTGAATGTCTAAAAAATGTGGGAATGCAGCGAAAGAAGCACTTAGATGAAGATTTGTGGCATTAAATTCACATATTAAAAAGAAGAAAAGCCCCATGTCCATTATTTAAACTTACCTACAAACAAAAGTCAAAGAACAAAATAAACTCACAGTAAGTGGAAGGAAGGAAAAAAGACAGATGAAATAGTGAACAGAAAACTAGAGAACAGTGAATGAAAAGAAAGTCTTTGAATAAAAGGATGGAAAGGATGGGTAGAGAGAGAAAGAGAAACTACCATTTTAGGAGTGAAACTGGGACATCACTACCGACTCTATAGACTGTCAAAAGATAGTAAGGAAAACATTGGTGAGATGAGCTTTAGGAGGCTTAGATTCAATAGCCTTCAACATTACAAGCTTCACTGGTGGCCCACTGCAATTGCAGAACATTTGACTGTGTATGTATCTGCTTCCTCTTAGTCCAAAGAGAAGTATATTCTTTTC
>PVJA010023804.1:20057-32789 GCA_004027025.1 Myocastor coypus | reverse complement strand
TTTTTTTTTTTTTTTTTTTTTTTTTTTTTTGTGGCACCGGGATTCGAACTCATGACCTTGACTTGCCAGGAAGGCACTTGTGCCATGGAGCTATCTCCCCAACCCCAAGACTATTATATATATTTGTCTTTTTGAGACAGGGTCTCACTATGCAGTTCAGGCTGGTCTTGAGCTCACTTCTGTAGCCCAGGCTGGTCTCGAACTCACACCAATCCTCCTGCCTCAGCCTCCCAAGTGCTGGGATTACAGGTGTGCGCCACCACACCCAGCTATATATATATTCTTTTGTCTTTTTTTGAGACAGGGTCTCACCGTGCAGTTCAGGCTGGTCTTGAGCTCACTTTTCTAGCCCTCTATGGTATGGAACTCACACTGATCCTCCTGCTTCAGCCTCCCAAGTGCTGGGACTATAGGCATGCACCACCATGCCTGACTATAATATTTTTATGTATTTGGTTGTTGCAGGATCTCACTATACAGCTCGGATTTGTAGTGATCCTCCTGCTTTCAGATTCCCAGCACTGGGATTATAGGCACACACCACTATCTGGAACTCTGGCTGCATGTAGTGCCAGTAATTGAACTTTGGTTCCTATGCTGGCCTAAACAAGGCACTTTAGTCCGATGAGCTATCTAGCTGGTCTGTAGACTATACTTAACATAACTAATTTTTCTTTCTCTTTCTTTCTTTCTTTTTTTTTTTTCTGATTTAGAGCCTTGAACTGACTTATGCAAATAGGCTGGCCTTGAACTCATGACAATCCTACCTCAGCCTTCGGAGTGTTGGGATTATAGGCATGCATCACCAGGTCTACTTCAAAATTTTATAATCTTCACAAAATAAAAATACTTCACTGGGAGGGATGGGGAGATAGCTCCGTGATACAAGTGCTTGACTAGCAAGTGCAAGGCCATGAGTTTGAACCTCAGTCTCCCCCAAAAAATAAAAATAAAATAAAAAAACTTCATTGGGCTGGTAAGACAGCTTAGTGGTCTAAGGTGCTTGCTTAGGCAAGCAAAGGCAAGTGCTGGGACCACTGTTCAATCCCTGGCACCACATGCCCTACCCCCAGGGTTGGCTGAACTGCCCCACATCCCCAAAAACCAAAACTTCATTTACTTAATTCTAGCATTCAAGAGGCTGAGGTAAGAGTATAACTGCTACAAGGCTGCCAAGAACTGCATAGAGAAATGTCTCAAAAGAAAAGAAAAATTCCATCAACTACAAATCTCTTTACCTGTCTGAGATACCTACACATGGGAGGCTGAGGAGGATCAGCATGAGTTTAAGGCCAGCCTGTCTACACAGTGAGCTGAAAGCCAGCCTAAACCACATAGCAAGATCCTGTCTCTAAAAATCAAAACAAACACAAAACCCCAAACAAAATAAAATGAAAAACAAAACAAACAACAACTCTATTTATACACACATGGTATTAATATAAAGAAATGCAAGTTTTAAAAGGTTAAGTTTCTATTTTTTTTTTTTTTCTTTTTTGTCTTTTTGAGACAGGGTCTTGCTATGCAGTTGAGGCTGGTCCTGAGCTCACTTTTGTAGCCCAGGCTGGTCTCGAACTCGCACCAATGCTCCTGCCTCAGCCTCCCGAGTGCTGGGATTATAGGGGTGTGCCACCACGCCCATCTAAGTTTCTATTTAAAGTCACCTAATTCAACAGTTTGACATTATATTTCAAATTTTTTGTGCAGTTAAGAAAAGGGCTGGCCAGATAGCTTAGAGAACTAAAGTGCCTGCTTAGGCAGAGAGCAACAGCCAGGGTTTGATCCTCCTGTGCCATGTGCCATGCCAGCTCTGTTTGGGGGGGGGTGAGGAGCTGAGATAGCAATTGAGATTGGGCACAGTTGTGCATGACTGTAATCCCAGCACTTGGGAGTCTGAAAACAGGAGAATCAGTACAAGTCTGATCTACCCTCAGTAGTGAGACCCTATAGTCCTAGTACTAAATACATGAGAACGAATGAATGAACGAAGTAGTCCTAGGGCTAGGGAGACAGCTCAGTAGCATAAGCAAAGTGCAAGGTCCTAATTTCAAGTCTCAGTACCAAAAAAGAATTAAGTAGTTATTATTTTAAAAAAATTTTTTAATTAAAAAATTTTTTCTTTTGGTCTTTTTGAGACAAAGTCTTGTTATGCAGTTCAGGATGGCTTTGAGCTCACTTTTGTAGCCCAGACTGGTCTTGAACTTGCACTGATCCTCCTGCCTCAGCCTCTCAAGTGCTAGGATTACAGGCATGCATCACCACGCCCAGCCCTAATTAGTTTTTATTTATCTACTTATTTTTTATGTATTTTAGTACAGGTTCTCACTACACAGATTTGACTAGTACTAGTCCTCCTGTTTTGAGCCTCCCAAGCACTGAGATTACAGGCCCATGCCATAACACCCAGTGTCAATCACTGTCTTAGTATACCCTGGTGGGCATGTAGGCAGGAACACCAGGCCTGTACCCTTGCACCACCAGAACTTGTACCTCACATAGAACCTAGCTCCTGCATCTGCTCTGGACCCCTGCAGCAAAATTCCCTGCAGAGAGGCTGGGGATCAGACCCTACCAGCTAACCCAGGAGCTGAGCATCTTGCCAGAGGAGCACAGCAGGCTCTCCTCCAAAAGCTGCAGCAGCTAGTTGTGTTATAAAAGATAATGGTTGGAGCCAGGCATGGTGGTACACGCCTGTAATCCCAGCACTCAGGAGGCTAAGGCAGGAGGATCGGTGAGAGTTTAAGACCAGCCTGGGCTACAAAACTGAGCTCAAGGCCAGCCTGAACTGTACAGCAAGACCCTGTCTCAAAAAGACAATAAAAGATAATGGTTGGTATTCATAGCCTCTGCTTGTTTGGTAGATTGGAAAAGCTGAATCTTCCTTGGTAACACAAATACGCAAACTCAGTAGTATAGCAGCATACAAAGTCAACACAGAAAAGTCAATAGCATTCCTCTACACAGATAGCAAACACACTAAGAGAGAAATTAGAGAAACAATACCTTTTATAATAGCACTGAAAAAAAATGGAATACTTAGGAATCAACCTAATTAAAGAAGTAAAAGATCTATTCAATGAAAACTACAGTACTCTGAAAAAAGGGATCCTGGAGGATTTCAGAAAATGGGAGGATATTCACCGCTCCTGGATAGGAAGAACCAATATTGTGAAAGTGGCCATACTCCCTAAATTGTTATACAGATTTAATGCAATCCCTATCAAAATACTATCAAAACACTTCACACATCTGGAGAAATCATTCCTAAAATTTATCTGGAACCAGAAAGACCTAGAATTGCAAAGACAATCCTAGGCAACAAAGATAAGGTAGGAGGCATTACAATTCTTGACCTAAAGTTATACTACAGAACTGAGATAAAATCAGCACGGAATTGGAAAAAACAAAATAGACCTGAGGATCAACGGAATAGATTACAAGATGTGGAAGCAAATACAAACACACTCAGCTACCTTACTGGAAGAAAGATAGCCTCTTTAACAAATGGTACTAGAAAAACTAGCTCTCTACATGCTGAAAACTAAAACTTGACCCAAGTTTATCACCATGTACTAAACTAAAGTCAAAATGGGTTAAAGATCTAAATATTAAAAGAGAAACACTAAATCTCCTGGAAGAGAAAAGTGGGAGGAAATCTTGAAGACATCTGGGTAGGCAAAGAGCTCATGGACAAAAATCAAAATGCACTTTTATTTTTGGTGGGTTTGAACTCACAACCTTGCTCTTGCCAGGTAGGCACTTGTGCCACAGAGCTATCTCCCTAGCCTCTAAAATGCACTTTTTTTTTTTTTGGTCTTTTTGAGACAGGGTCTCCCTGTATAGTTCAGGCTGGCCTTGAGCTCAGTTTTGCAGCCCAGGCTGGTCTCGAACTCTCACTGATCCTCCTGCCTCAGCCTCCCAAGTGCTGGGATTACAGGCGTGTGCCACCACGCCCGGCTTAAAATGCACTTTTTTTTTTTTTTGGTCTTTTTGAGGCAGGGTCTTGCTATGCAGTTGAGGCTGACCTTGAGCTCACTTTGTAGCCCAGGCTGGTCTCGAACTCACACCAATCCTCCTGCCTCAGCCTCCCAAGTGCTGGGATTACAGGCGTGAGTTAAAATGCACTTTTAACACTTGAAAAAAATCAACAACTGGGACCTCCTCCAGCTGAGAAGTTTTTGCACATCAAAAGAAATTACCAACAAAGTGAAAAGACAACCCACTAATTTAAAAAAAAAATTTAACTAATAAGCATTCAGACAGAGGTCTTTTATCTAGAATTTATAAAAAACAAAAAAACATTAGGGTCCCAAAAATCAAAGACCCAATTCAGAAATGGCCAACTGAGATGAGCACACACTTCTCAGAGAAGGAAATTCAACAAGCCTATAAATACAAGAAGAAATGTTCTACATTGCTAGCCATTTGTTGTTTTTTTTTGTTGTTGTTGTTGTTTTTTCTGTCTTTTTGAGACAGAGTCTCACTATGCAGTTCAGGCTGGCCTTGAGCTCACTTTTGTAACCCAGGCTGGTCTCGAACTTGCACCGATCCTTCTGCCTCAGCCTCCCAAGTGCTGGGATTACAGGCGTGAGCCACCACGCCCAGCTTTGCTAGCCATTTGTGAAATGCAAATTTCACAAAACAATACTTAGATACAATCTCACCCCAGAAAGAATAGTTATCATAAAGAAATCAACCAACAACTAATGTTTGAGAGGCTGTGGGGAAAAAGGAACACTTCTCCACTGCTGGTGGGAACACACACTGGTGTAACCACTATGGAAAGCAGTGTGGAGATTCCTTAACAAACTAGAACTGGAAATACCATTATACCATTCAATCCAGCTAGCCTCCTACTGGAAACTTTCCCAGAAGAACTGAAAACATCATATCATCCTATGTTCACAGCAGCACAATCTGTAATAGTCAAATCTTGGAAACAACCAAAATGCCCATCATCTGAAGAATGGTTGAAAAAGATATGGTATTTTTATTTTCTAATCATTATTTTTTAAGATATGGTATTTTTTTTATTTTTTTTTTAGATATGGTATTTTTATACAATGGAATATTATTATTTATCATTTATAAAGAATGATAAACTAGAAAACTTCATATATAAGTGGATGTATCTTGAACATATAAGTGAAATAAACCAGACCTACATGTATAAATATCATATAGTCTCCCTAGTGTAGGCACTCAAAAGAAGAAATAAAAATGGAAAGGCATAACACAGTTAAATGGAAATCAAGGACTTAAGCATTAAATAACAAAGTGACTGCACACAGAAAAGATAGAAAACATGGAAGGAGCAAAATCATGCACTCATATACAGGATGTATTAGATAATGGTCCTAAGAACCACCAAAATATTTTTCACACTGAGGATAGCAGTGGGTAACACTAAAATTATGCTTGGAATGCCTGTAATTCTTGTCTTTTAGATTTGTGCTGCTTCTAATGTAATTTCAGCTAGTGCTATACGCTCTCTCAGATAAATGATTGGTTTACAAGAAAATAAGAGTATTAAACAAAGTATTAAATGAGTAAGAGACTAGGAAAAATGCCGTAGGTTTGACTGGCTACAATTTTAGGTATACTTAAAATTTTTTTTTTTTTTTTTGGTCTTTTTGAGACAGGGTCTCGCTATGCAGTTGAGGCTGGCCTTGAGCTCACTTTTGTAGCCCAGGCTGGTCTCGAACTTGCACCAATCCTCCTGCCTCAGCCTCCTGAGTGCTGTGATTACAGGCGTGACTCACCACACCCGGCCTATACTTAAATTTCTAAATGTCTGTGTAAAAATGTATAACTGCTTTTATCACATTGTATAGGGATTTATCAAAATATCAATGATTGCTGGAAAATACAGCTTTCAAGCTAAGTGTGAGATGTTTGATATTCAGAAAGACAGTGATGTGCTGGGCATGGTGGCACATGCCTGTAATCCCAGCACTTGGGAGGCTGAGACAAGAGGATCAGTGCAAGTTCAAGATCAGCCCAGGCTACAAAAGTGAGCTCAAGGCCAGCCTGAGCTGCATAGTGAGACCCTGTCTCAAAAAGACAAAAAAAAAAAAAAAAAAAAAAAAAAAAAAAAAAAAAAAAAAAAAAAAGAAAGACAGTGATGTTAAGCTCAAGTACCCATATTATAGAGTAATAATATCATGAAGCTTCTCTTCTGGAGGGTTAAGAATATAAGTTTACAGGCTGGGCGTGGTGGCTCACACTTGTAATCCCAGCACTTGGGAGGCTGAGGTAGGAGGATCAGTGTGAGTTTGAGACCAGCCTGGGCTACAAAAGTGAGCTCAAGGCCAGCCTGAACTACATAATGAGACCCTGTCTCAAAAAGACAAAAAAAAGAGGACTCAGGACATAAGAGAACCTGTGCTGTAACATTCCATAACTCAGTGGTTTCCCAAATTTTCTGTTCAAGGAGATTATGGGACCACAGAGGAAAGGGATCAATGATGTATAGTATGCCTAAGGAGAGTTATCCAGGAAGAAAACATTCTCTCAGGCTTTCACAGAGAGCAAATCGGTCAAGCAAATCGCTGGGACTCATCCAGATGGCTGACACTGACAATAGTTCTAAAAGCACTGTACCATGGTTTCAAAGTAAATCCTGAGGGAATCTGACTGACCTTGAGAGATACAAAAGTTACATGTTTTGTTATGCAGGTCTTGCTTTAACTTGCTCTTAACCACCCTGCAGAAAAGTTTAACCATGAGGCATAAAACGTAAAACTAGATTAGTATGCTGAGTTGAAGAGGCTTAAATCAACAGACATTGCTGGGCGTGGTGGCGCACGCCTGTAATCCCAGCACTCGGGAGGCTGAGGCAGGAGGATTGGTGCGAGTTCGAGACCAGCCTGGGCTACAAAAGTGAACTCAAGGCCAGCCTCAACTGCATAACGAAACCCTGTCTCAAAAAGACAAAAAAAAAAAACAAAAAACAAAAAACAAAAAACAGACATTGCCAGTTCTGCCAGTAATCCATTGTGATTATGGACTACTAGACTATGTATACAACTACTTTCTTTTACTTCAATGAGAAGGTACTTTTTGTACCAACACTGATTAGAAAAACTATTATGTCTACACTTTGTGGTGCTATGTATAAGTACTACAATATGCACTGCATCAATTTTTGGAAATGTACTACTATCACATTTTTTTTTTAGAAAGAACATGTTCATGATCTATTTTGTAAATCTCTAAACACAGCAATTGGTGAACCTATCACTAACAATGAGAGAATACTCCAAAGGACAGAAAAGTAGCATGAACAATCTTCTTGTTCCTTCTTTACTCAGTCCACTCTCTAGTAGTTCAGGAGTTTCAACTATATGTAAAACTGCAGTTAACTGTTTATACTGGCTCCTGACCTCTCTAATGTCTGTGAAATAATTTTTCTTCTGACTTTGAGAGAACTAGAACACTTTTTACACCACTAGGATTTTCTATCCCACTTTACCCACAGTCTACCTACCTGAACTCCCACTTTGGTAAGGAAAGGCACAGTGACTCATATATCCACAGTTATAGTTCTACACAAGAAGTAAACATATTCAAGAAAGCCAATTCGCATCCCTTAATTAATCCTCATGGAGGAAATGGAGTCCTTGGTTACATAAGTAGTTGCTTACTGTGCACTGAAAAGGAGACAGAGGGGCTACAAAACTCATTATAATATCCATCTTTTTTCTATGCAGTCCAATATTTATTACTATGTTCCAGGTCCATATAAACATACTAAAACTGAAAGTTGTTTTTGGTGGGTACTAGGACTTGAACTTAGTATGTCACACTTACCAGGCAGGTGCTGCAACATTGAGCTGTATCCCCAGCACTAAAACTGAAAGTTTATTCTGCTAAATAATGAATAGTTTTGTCTATAAAAGGGTGACGCTCCAACTTGACCAAACTAAAGGAGCACTTACTGCTCAACTACTCATGGTAATTTATTCTTCTTTGCACACAAGTACAGCTACAGGAATCTTATAGTATTTAGAGCAAGTTGAGCTTTAGAAATATATGAACTCCATCTTTTGAGTTATAACTCATTCTTTTTTTTTTTTTTTTTTTTGGTCTTTTTGAGACAGGGTCTCACTATGCAGTTCAGGCTGGCCTTGAGTGCACTTTTGTAGCCCAGGCTGGTCTCGAACTTGCACTGATGCCCCTGCCTCAGCCTCCCCAGTGCTGAGATTACAGGCATGTGCCACCATGCCTGCTAACTCATTCTTGAATTTAGAATATTGATGTATGCAGGAGATTAAGAAAAAATTATTTGTTTCCGGGCGTGGTGGCTCACGCCTGTAATCCCAGCACTTGGGAGGCTGAGGCAGGAGGATCGGTGCAAGTTCGAGACCAGCCTGGGCTACAAAAGTGAGCTCAAGGCCAGCCTGAACTGCATAGCAAGACCCTGTCTCAAAAAGACAAAAAAAAAAAAAAAAAAATTGTCTAATAGTCTATGGTCAAGTATCTTTCAAACTATGGGTAGTCTCATAATTCCCTTTAAATAGTATATAGGTGTTATCATTTTTGTTTTCTGGGTACCAGAAATTGAACTTAGGACCTTGCACTTACCAGGCATGTGCTGTGATGCTGACCTCTAACCTTGGCCCCCAAAAAGTAGATTTGGAAGAGCAGGATTCAGAGAACAGAAGTGTGGGGAACAGCCAATCTGTGCTCTCCAGAGAAATAAAGTCTCTTGCATCAATTTTCTTTTCTCCTTGTAACAATCTTTACCTGGCTTTTATTTCAACTCTACTGACTAAGAAAAGCAGAGCTTGCTGAACTTCTGAAGCACATATTCTTTTTATTATTATTATTATTTTTTTTTTTTTTTTTTTTTGAGACAGGGTCTCACTGTGCAGTTCAGGCTGGCTTTGAGCTCACTTTTGCAGCCCAGGCTGGTCTCGAACTCACAACGATCCTCCTGCCTCGGCCGCCCAAGTGCTGGGATTACAGGCGTGAGCCTCCACGCCCGGCCATATTCTCTTAAATGGCTAAAAGACTATGATCCAATCCAGCCATGATGCCAACATGTCTTACTGCAACACAAGGGTAAGAATTGCTCTCCCTGCTGATGGCTGGAATGGGGCTCAAGCAACAGCCTGTGAGATTCCAGGGTTAATACGTGAGATAAAATCTCATTTGAGGGCTGGTGAGATGGCTCAGCGGTCTAAAGCATCTCCTTAAGCAAGCTTAGGCAACCACAAAGACCGAGGTTCAATCCCCAGCACCGCATGCTGCACCAGCACCTCCCCCAGAGCAGGCTGAGCTGGCCATAACAAGAAAAATAAAATAATTAAAAAAAAAAAAAAGAACTTAAAAAATAAATCTCATTTGAGTTCATGGGACTCAGAATTATACTCTCCTGGCAGTAAAGGTGCCAGCCTATCATACATCTGGCTATCTGTTGAACAGCTAACTGGAGGGCCTCTGTGCCTAGTACAAAACTACTCCATTTCTTCATATAGCCAATGCCTGCATAGCTTCTCTTCCCTAACACTCTGCTGAGCCTCCCACCCACCTCCATGATTGATACCAATTAAAGTCATGAGCTTCTGGTAAAAGGTGAAAGAGTTATATGATATGAAGAGGAACCAAGAGGGGTGTAGTGGCGCATGCCTGTAATCCCAGCACTCGGGAGGCTGAGGCAGGAGGATCGGTGAGAGTTTGAGACCAGCCTGGGCTACAAAACTGAGCTCAAGGACAGCCTGAACTGTACAGCCAGACCTTGTCTCAAAAAAAAAAAAAAAAAAAAAGAAGAGGAACCAGAGAATACCATAAGCTTGTGGACCTGTGGCCTTCTGTTCCACAGAAAACACTGGCTATCCCAGAGCTCCTCAACTGTTCTCCCCCCCACTTCCAATGCAAACAGAGCAGCTTAGTCAGCTGTTACATATATACTGGCTTTTGTGTAAAGTTTTATATGAAAAACAAAATAATCTAAAAAATTTGATATCAATTTAGTTTGATGCTTTCAGAGGGTACCATCTCTGGCAGGGCTGGGACTTGAACTCCTGGCTCTACAGCAGCATCCTGCCCTGCAAAACTATAATCTAAAAGACTGGTCTAGTCAGACTCAGAATTCTTAGAATACTATTCCACAGGCGCAGTATCACACATGAGAGTTTGACTGTAGAGACTGGGTATGGTGGTGTGAGCCTGTAATCTCAGCTCTCGGGAGGCTGTAAACAGGCACATCACTGAGTCTGATCTAGTAAGTAGTGAGACTCTGAACACTCTGTAGATGCTTCCCTTAAAAAAAGAGTTCAACAGTAATGCTGCCCCTAAAAATCCCATTATTCAAAAACTATAGTTCAGATGGCACCTATAACACAAAAAATTTCTCCTGGCCTCAGAAGGAAGTGTTTTGTTTTAATAACTTCAAGGATGCTGATGAAAGGTGGCGGCTTCCACACTAGAAGTTCAGAAGTTACAGGGTAGGCAAAAGTCCATATGGTACCAAGGACAGGGTTCTAAGTTATTACCATTGGTGACTAAAAGAATTTGTGAATCAAATACATATGCTAAAAAACAAAACAAAACAAAACAAAAAAACAAATACATATGCTGAGAAGCGGCCCCTACTTTATAAAGTGCATACTGGACAAACACCATTAATTATGATATTTAATAATAAGAGGTAGGGGCTGGTGGGATGGCTCAGTGGTCTAAAGCACCTGCTTAGGAAAGCTTAGGCGGTGGCAGGGACCACGGTTCAATCTTCAGCATCACATGCTGTGCCAGCCCTGCCCCCAGGGCAGGCTGAGCTGGCCATTAATTAAAAAAAATAGTAATAATAATAAAAAGTAAAAAGCAATCATTTGCAGTGAATGACAATTCCTCTTTACTGGCTACACAGTAAGACACCAGACCAGACCAGACCAAACAAGAAGTGCTAGAGAAGGGACATTAACAAACCACAACAAAGACTGTCAAAATAATAATGTGTTTATTTTTTTCTTCAATTAAAGTATGTTGCTTGCAGTTGCCTAAGCAAGTGCTTTAGACCACTGAGCCACCTCACCAGTGCCTTTTTTGTTTTCTTGATTTGCATTCTTATATGTGATGCCTAACTATGATGCTGTATTTTTTATTTTTATTTATTTATTTATTTTTAGAATTTTTAAATTTTATTTATTTATTTTTTCTTGTTTCAGAATCTTTGTTTGCCTATTCACTCATTTTTATGGCTGGCTCAGCCCGCCCTGAGGGCAGGGCTGACACAGCATGTGGTGCCAGGGATCGAACCACGGTCCCTGAAGCCGCCCAAGCTTTCCCAAACAGGCGCCTTAGACCACTGAGCCATCCCGCCGGGCCCCTGTATTTTTTATATTGTCCTCTCAATTCACAAAATGAATATAAAGGCAGCATGTTCTCTATTTGCCTTTTAATTTATACCATTTTAAGATAGTAATCAAACCCTCTAATTTTCTAACTTTATTGCCTTTTCTTCCCCCCAATTCCAGAAGCTCTCCTTTCTTTCTCTTTTTTTTTTTGGTACCGAGGATTGAATTCAGGACCCTGCACTTGCCAGGCAAATGCTTATTCTACTAAGCTATCTCCCCAGCTCCCATCTCTTCTTAATCAGGTTTTTTTTTTTTTTTTTTTTTTTTGGTGGCACCAGGGATTGAACTCAGGACCCTGCACTTGCCAGGAAAGTGCTTATTCTACTGAGCTATCTCTCCTAGCCCAATTTTTCATTACTTGATTACGCCTTTGGACAGTGAGTTTGGCGCAAATGTCACCCTCGAGGGGCCTAGTATCTGTATTTTACTACTTGCCTTGAACATTTCAAGTATTGCTTCAGAATGTTACACAGTAGGATTAGTTAGGATCTATAAATTCATGAATATTAACAGCAAAGATGACCTCCAATCTAGTCTATAATCCTAGTAGATTTCTGTGCTCAACTCACTCTCCCTTTTAGAATAATTTCATACCTTTGTTGTGATCTTCAAACTGCCAAATCACCCACATTTGCCCATAATCCTAACAAAACACTTCATCATTCTTTGTAGAAAAATGAAGTTGTCATGTGGAAATTCTCTAAATTCTCCATTATTAAATCTACAAATTGTCCTTATTTATAACCATTTTAGCCATCTCTTTATCTCACCTTCCATTCCGTTTCCTACCTAAGAACTACTTGAATCTTTATGCTTCAAAATCTCATCCCTAGCCGGGCGTGGTGGTGCATGCCTGTAATCCCAGCATTTGGGAGGCTGAGGCAGGAGGATCGGTGTGAGTTCCAGATCAGCCTGGGCTACAAAAGTGAGCTCAAAGCCAGCCTCAACTGCATAGCAAGACCCTGTCTCAAAAAGACAAAAAAAAAAAAAAAAAAAAAAAAAAAAAAAAAAAAACTCATCCCTTTGCACTTTTCTTAGAAACTTGACATGCTTTTTCCCCCATCAAGAACTTCATATTCTCTATCACTACTGATGCTGTTTTCTGTAAATTCAAAACATTCTTTTTTTATTAATTTTTTTTTGTACTAGGAACCAAACTTAGGCCCTTGCACTGTTCAGACAGGTGCTATGTCACTGAGCTACATCCCTGGCTCAAAACATTCTTTTAAAAAAATTTTTTTTAAGGTTTTTTTTTTTTTTGTCTTTTTGAGACAGGGTCTCAACTATGTAGTTCTGGCTGGCCTTAAGCTCACTTTTTTTTTTTTTTTTTTTTTTTTTTTTTTTTTTTTTTTTTTTTTTTTTTTTTTTTTTT
>PVJA010023804.1:8877-19957 GCA_004027025.1 Myocastor coypus | reverse complement strand
ACTGAGCCATCATGCTAGGCCCCTTGAGCTTACTTTTGTAACCCAGGGTGGTCTCGAACTCACACTAATCCTCCTGCCTCAGCCTCCCAAGTGCTGGGATCACAGGCATGTGCCACCATGCCCAGCTATTTTTTTTTTTAATATTTATTTATGTATTTACTTATGGCCAGCTCATCCTGCCATGGTGTTGGGGATGGAGCAGCATGTGGTGCCGGGAATTGAACTGCAGTCCCTGCGGTTGCCTAAGCTGCCTGACTAGGCGCTTTAGATCACTGAACCATCTCGCTGGCCCTCAAAACATTCTGGAGTAGGATTTTTTTTGGCTGGCTCAGGCTGCCTCAAGGATGGGTCTGGTAAGGCATGTGGAGCTGGGGGTCAAACAGCAGTCCCCTGTGCCTCACTGGGTTTGCCCAAGCACGCGCCTAAACAATTGAGCTAGACTGCAAGCTCCCCTCAAAACATTCTTTTATTTATTTATTTATTTAAATTTATTATTTTTATTCTTGTTTCAGAACCTCTGTTGTTTATTCACTCATTTTTATGGCCGGCTCAGCCCACCCCGAGGGCAGGGCTGGCGCAGCATGTGGTGCTGGGGATCGAACCGCGGTCCGTGAAGCCGCCCAAGCTTTCCCAAACAGGTGCTTTAGACCACTGAGCCATCCAGCCGGGCCCCACTCTTTTTATTTTATTTTATTTTATTTTATTTATTTATTTGTTTGTTTTTTTGTTTGTTTGTTTATTTATTTATTTATTTTTGTGGGACTAGGGTTTGAACTCATGACTTTGCACTTGCCAGGCAGGCACTTGTGCCACAGCGCTATCTCCCTGGCCCCTTCAAAATTTATTTATTTATTTATTTAGTTAATTAGTTAGTTATGAGTGGGGTTAGAACTCACAACCTTGCACTTGGCAGGCAGGCACTTGTGCCACAGAGCCTGGCAAAACATCTTTTTTTTTTTTTAATAATTTTTTATTTTATTTATTATTTTTATTCTTGTTGCAGAACCTTTGTTTACTCACTCATTTTTATGGCCGGCTCACCCCACCCCAAGGGCAGGGCTGGTGCAGCATGTGGTGCCGGGGATTGAACTGTGGTCCCTGAAGCCGCCCAAGCTTCCTCAAGCTGGTGCTTTAGACCACTGAGCCATCCCACTGGGCCCAAAACATCTTTTTTTTTTTTTTTTTTTTTTAAAAAGAACTTTATTTATGTTATAGCTAGCTTAGTCTGCCATGAAGGTGGGGCTGGCACAGCATGTGGTGCCAGAAACCGAACTGCTCTCTCTGCGGTTGCCTAAGCTTGCCTAAGCAGGAGCTTTAGACCATTGAGCTATCTCTGATCCTTTTTTTTTTTTTTTTTTTTTTTGTCTTTTTGAGACAGGGTCTCGCTATGCAGTTCAGGCTGGCCTTGAGCTCACTTTTGTAGCCCAGGCTGGTCTCGAACTCGCAGCAATCCTCCTGCCTCAGCCTCCCAAGTGCTGGGATTACAGGCGTGAGCCACCACGCCCGGCTCTGGTCCTTTAAAACATTTTTTTTTTTTTAACTTTTTTTCTTGTTTCAGAACTTTTGTTTGTTTGTTTATTTATTTTTATGGGCGGCTCAGCCTGCCCTGCGGGCAGGGCTGGCGCAGCATGTGGTGCTGGGGATCAAACTTTCCTAAGCAGGCGCTTTAGACCACTGAGCCATCCTGCCGAGCCCCCTTTAAAACATTCTTGAGTGAATTACCTGTCTAACTTTTTTTTGGCTCCTACCATGTTAATCTCACTGTCTGCAGTGACTAATATGACAAAAGATTAAACTGGTCATTGATGCCTACAAGAAACCAACAAAATGTAAGGGAAATTATTTCTGAAAACCATGTCTGATCATGTCGCTTCCCAGTTAAAATCTAGATCTTAAGAGCCCTCATAAAATTCCATGATCATACCAACCACAATGTCTGCATCTGCTGTTGTTTTTTTTTTTTTTTTTTTTTTTTGTGGTACTGGGGATTGAATCTTGTACTTGCCAGGCAGGTGCTTATTCTAGTGAGTGATCTCCCCAGCCCCTTTTTAAAAATGAGGAATAGAGCTCAGGATCTTGTACTTGCTAGGCTATACACATGCCCTATACCCCTTATCTGGAGACAGGGTCTCACTAGGTAGTTCAGGCTGGTCTGAACTTGAACTATCTTCCTGCCTCTCCTGAGTGTCAGGGTTACAAGTGTATGCCACCATGTTTTTTGTCTTTTTGAGACAGGGTCTTGCTCTGCAGTTCAGGCTGGCCTTGAGCTCACTTTTGTAGCCCGGGCTGATCTCAAACTCACACAGGTGCTCCTGCCTCAGCCTCCCAAGTACTAGGATTATAGGCATGCACCACCATGCCTGGCATATGCCATCATGTTTAGATGTTGCTATCTTATCTGCAATATTCTTCCTTAATTCTACATAGTAATTAACAGTATATATACTTAAGCCTGACTACTTGCGTTCAAATCCCACCGCTGCCATTTATCCTGTGCGACTTCAGTTCATTAACCTGTACAACAAGAATGCCTGGAGCTGGGCTTGGTGTCTCATATCTATAAACTGAGAATTTGGGAAGGTGAGACAGGAGGATCACTCTAAATTCAAAGTCAGCCTGGGCTACAAAATGAATTCAAGGCCAGCCTCAACTGCATAATGAAATCTTATCTCAGAAAGACTAAAGGGGGAAAAATTATCTGAAAAATCTTATTTCTAAGTAATTTATTATCAAGTGGTTTGATTTTATTTTAGTCTTCTTTGAGACAGGGTCTTGCTATGCAGTTCAGGCTAGCCTTGAGCTCACTTTGTAGCCCAGGCTGGTCTGAACTATTCATGATCCTTCTCTCTGTGCCTCTGGAGTACTGGGATTACATGTGTGTACCATCATGTCCAGGTATAAGTTTTATTTTGTATCTATTTTTCAGGTGTAAGTTTTAGATTGGAGAACATAAGTAGGTTTTACAGACTATGAATGAATATAACCAAGTTTTTAAAGTTTATGTTTAAAAGTTTAAAAATACATGACAAATGAATAATCACTAATTATCAGAATCCTCTTAATAATAAGTATATGGGCTGGGTATGGTGGTATAAGCCTGTAATTTCAGTATTCTGGGAGGCTGATGTAAGGAGGACAGGAAGGTTAAGCCTGACTTGGGCAATGTACCAGACTTTATCTCAAAATTTAAACAAAGGACTGAGGAAGTAACTCCCAGTTTCCCCTCCCACCATACACATATCAAGTGCTACAAAAACAGGTATGGATATCTTCTTTGTTACAATGTCACTATAAAATCAAGAACTCTGACATTAATTTTATATTCTTCATAACCCATAATATGATACATCATCTACTGCTTGTGGAATGGAATTCCAACAAAAGAATTTTCTTTTTGGTCGTTTCTTGAAACATCCTACCACTGAACTACATTCCCAGCCCTAAGATTTTTTGGCTGAATGGGCTAAGATGAAAACTGCAAAGTGGGCATGCTGCCTTCCTGTAGGGCTAATGGTGCAAGTGGAGTTCACAACCCAGGAGCAAATGCGAATACCTGCTCTTCCTTAAATGCTGATGATTCCTGACACCTGAAAAGACTTCAAACCTATAGCCTACCTTGTACTTTTCTTGTAGCAAATCACTACAAAATAATAAATGCACATCTAATATTTAAAGTCAATACAAGGGACCACCTTTTGGAACCCCCCTTCTGTCCCTCTCTCAGTCAAGAGCTTTCTTTTTTTTTTTTTTTTTCTTTTTTGTCTTTTTGAGACAGGGTCTCACTGTACAGTTCAGGCTGGCCTTGAGTTCAGTTTTGTAGCCCAGGCTGGTCTAGAACTCTCACCAATCCTCCTGCTCAGCCTCCCGAGTGCTGGGATTACGGGCGTGCGCCACCACTCCAGGCTAAGAGCTTTCTTTCCCCTAATAAATATATACTGCTCATAAAAAAAATAAAATAAAGTCAATACAAATTTTGTATTGCTGGGCATGGTGGCGCATGCCTGTAATCACAGCATTTTGGAGGCTGAGGCAGGAGGATCAGTGCAAGTTCAAATGCAGCCTGGGCTACAAAAGTGAGCTAAAAAAAAAAAAAAAAAAGTGAGCTCAAGGCCAGCCTGAACTGCATAGGGAGGCCCTGTCTCAAAAAGACAATAAATAAATAAATAATAAATTTTGTATTAAGCATATATTGGTCCTAGAGCCAGCGAGATGGTCTAAAGCACCTGCGGAGGAAAGTTAAGGCAAGTGCTGTGACCACTCCTGGATCCCTGGCACCACATGCTGCACACCCTCACCCCAGGGTGGGCTGAGCCAGCCATAACACAAACAAATAAATAAGGTTTAAGAGAAACAACAACAAAAAAATCTTTAAGCATATATTGGTCCTAACATTCTAATATAGGACTCACTGAGTAACTTTATTCTTTTTATTTATTTTTATTTTTATTTTTTTTATTTTTGACTTTTTGAGACAGGGTCTCACTGTGCAGTTCAGGCTGGCCTTGAGCTCACTTTTGTAGCCCAGGCTGGTCTCGAACTCACAGCGATCCTCCTGCCTCAGCCTCCCGAGTGCTGGGATTACAGGCGTGCGCCACCACTCCCGGCAATAACTTTATTCTTTTTTTTTTTTTTTGTCTTTTTGAGACAGAGTCTCACTATGCAGTTGAGGCTGGCCTTGAGCTCTCTTTTGTAGCCCAGGCTGGTCTCGAACTCACACCGATCCTCCTGCCTCAGCCTCCCAAGTGCTGGGATTACAGGCGTGAGCCACCACGCCCGGCTTAATAACTTTATTCTTGAAAGAAAACTAAAACTATCACAACTCATACCTGGTGTGTAAGTAAAACGTTGAGACTGGCTTTTTTTCCTCTTGCCATTGCAAAGATAAAAGTGCACCTGCACTGCAGCTGTAACTGCTGGGTTATGATAGGGAGGAACTTCAAGGACAATGTGAGCCTAAGGAGCAGAGAAAGCAGA
Source organism: Myocastor coypus (assembly GCA_004027025.1). Taxonomy (NCBI): domain Eukaryota; kingdom Metazoa; phylum Chordata; class Mammalia; order Rodentia; family Myocastoridae; genus Myocastor; species Myocastor coypus. The sequence continues at coordinate 14,983 of PVJA010023804.1, read as the reverse complement.
CTGTTACATTCAGAACTAAAAATGAAATCCACCTGCTAAATTCAGAGGAACTCATGAGCCTTAACTACAAGGCTCCCCCATCATATGTACATCAACTAGTAAGTAAGTCATCTGAAGATTCACTATATATGCAGATACTTCTGAGCTGACAGAGGCAAACCCTTCATTCATTAAGGGAAAAACTGAATTTCTGTTTTGAGATGAGGCCTCACTGTGCAGCTCATAATTAATCTTCCTGCTTAAGCTTTCTCAAAGTTGGGACTACAGCCGGACGTGGTGGCACATGCCTGTAATCCCAGCACTCGGGAGGCTGAGGCAGGAGGATTGGTGGGAGTTCAAGACCAGCCTGGGCTACAAAACTGAGCTCAAGGCCAGCCTGAACTGTAGAGCGAGACCCTGTCTCAAAAAAAAAAAAAAAAAAAAAAAAAAAAAAGTTGGATATGCATTACTCCCTGAACCACATAGTGAAACCTGGTCTCAAAAAAAGAAAAAGAACAATAACAACAACAATCAAAGAAGGGACGGGGAATGTAGCTCAATGGTAGTATCCCTGAATGCAATTCTCAGTAGCACAAAAATCATGCAGAAAAGGGTAAAAATCTTTAGTCCTCCTCCAAATATAATCTTCAATCTAATTGTTACAAGTCTTTACTAAGCACTGAAGTGAGATGGTATTTGTTAGCTCATCGAGAACTTCACCTCCATTCCAGAGATTATAAGGGACGATAGCTTTCATTTCTCAAAGGCTTAAATAAGGTATCGTAGGAGTTAGGTGTAGTGTACATTAAATATAAATATTGCTATCTACCTTTTCTTTTTGTGCTCTTTACTATGTGTGCTCTTTACTGAACTTGTTTTAACCTACTGAATTAAGATAAATACATTAATGGTAAGATAGTCTATAAAATTTTATTTCATTTCTAACCCCCCCCCCCCCATAGTAGGCAATGAAGGGCTTTTGCAATGAGCTAAATCCTCAGAACTTTTTCACCTTCTCTTGTGAGATAGGGTCTCAGTAAGTTACTAAATTGCTGAGGTTAGACTAGAACTTGTGAGCCTCCTGCTTCAGCCTCTAAGAGAGCTATGATTACAGGTATGTGTTACAACTCTGTAAATTTTTTTCTAACATATAAAAAAAAAAGACAAGAAAGACACACATATTGTTCATTTGTCCTAACCTTTCATACCAGAAAAGTATTATTTCCAAACTTCTAACAATTCTAATTTACTTTTTAAATTTCTCAACATCCTCATCTGTACCATAAAACATAAAGCAGCATTATTCAATTTTCTCATAAAATTTTGTATATATTTCTTAAGAATTAAGGCAAATTTCTTACCCCTTGACATTTCTCTCTGATTATTTTCCCCTCTACCTCCCACTGAGGTCGTCCATCTATTGAAAGAAACAATTCACAGTTAAAAGCACTTCAATTCAGGATCTATACAAACAAAACGTTATGCATGTTGTATATTTAAGGCAAAAGAAATATTTGATTTCCAGTATGAAAAGAAAATGCTACCATGGAGAAAAACAGGGAGACAGACCTTATGGCAACTGGCTTATAAACCCCACAGAGTTTATTCTACTCATCTATTTAAGTGATACATGAAAGCCCTCTAAGAGCATCCCACAAAATGGTGGCCAACTTAACTTGTGTACCTCACATGATGAGAAGCTCCATCCCTGACCATGTAACCCATGCCTTTTTTGAAAAGAATTGGTGGACTTAAGAGGGCTGGGAAGAAAGCTCAGTGGTCTAAGTACCTCCCTGGCAAGTGCGAGAACCTGGGTTTGATCCCTGCTACTGCATGTTGTGTTACTGTGACAGCCATTGAAACCAGGTGTGGTGGTGCACACCTGTAATCCCAGTACTGGGGAAGCTGAGACAGGATGATCACGACAAGTCCAAGATGCACAGCAAGACCGTGAACCAAAAACACAATAAAGATTAAAAAAAAAAAAAAAAAGACCCATAACCAAACACATAATAAATAAAAGATTATTAAAAAAAAAATACCCCAGTTCCAGAAAATAAATAAAAATAAAAAAGGAAAAAGAACAGGCAAGTACTTGGGCTGGGAATATAGCTCAGTAGCATAAGTACCTGTATGATAAGTGCAAGGTCCTGAGTTCAATCCTAGTACAAAAAAAAAGAATTGGTAGTCTCTCACATACTCAAGGGAAGATGAAACTACTCAAAAATAGATGTGCTTAAATAGTGAAAAAAGATGGAGTACTTATCCAGCTGACTTTAATATTCAGAAATACAGATTCCTCTCTAAGTAAGAAAATGAAAAACATGATGGAAAAAAATAGATAACATGACAAAGGAAACATGAAAGGCCTGTGGAAAAAAAATAGGTCTTGTTTTGAAATTCTGTACCATTTTTCTTGTTCTATGGTGCTTTGTTTTTGTCTTAATTTTTTTTTCTCTTTTAAAAAAAAATTGGTCAGGCATGGTGGCATACACCTGTAATCCCAGCACTCAGAAGGCTGAGGCAGGACAGCTGCCATGAGTTTGAGATCAGCTTAAGCTATATAGGCAAGTTCAGGGCTATCCCATACTATATAGCAAGACTTGTCTTCAAAACAACAAAGCATACATATCAAAAATTTAATACTCGATTTTACCTCTATTATATTAACAAAGCTTTTAATTATGGCATTCTTGCTTATGTCCACCAAGTGATAACCAGAATGTTTAAACAGTATTGTTAGCTGCTGTGGTTCAATGTCTAGTAAGAGAAAGGATAATAAAATGTAGTACACATCTCTCTCTCTCTCTCTCTCTCTCTCTCTCTCTCTCTCTTGTCTTTTTGAGAGAGGGTCTTGCTATGCAGTTGAGGCTGGCCTTGAACTCACTTTTGTAGCCCAGGCTGGTCTCGAACTCGCACCAATCCTCCTGCCTCAGCCTCCCAAGTGCTGGGATTACAGGCGTGCACCACCATGCCCAGCATACATCTCATTTTTGTTTGTTCATTTTGTTTTTTGGTGGGACCAGGGTTCGAACTCACAACCTTGTACTTGCCAGGCAGGCACCTGTGCCATGGAGCTATCTCCCTGGTCCCTTAGTACACATCTATACAGTAAAAAACTATATAGTAGTGAATGTGAAAGACTTTAGTTACATAATTAATGTGGATCAATCTTAAAACATTTAGCTGGGGAGATAGCTCAGCACTTGCCTGGCAAGCACAAAGTACTGAGTTCAATTCCCAGTACACACACACACACAAAATTAAAACATTTCATGTTTACCTCTGAAAGAAAGCGGTAGTTAGAGAAAAAAGATCATATTTTTTTTTTTTTTTTTTAAATTTATTTATTTATTTTTTTCTTGTTTCAGAACCTTTGTTTATTCACTCATTTTTATGGCCGGCTCAGCCCACCCCAAGGGCAGAGCTGGCGCAGCATGTGGTGCCTGGGATCAAACTGTGGTCCCTAAAGCCGCCCAAGCTTTCCCAAGCAGGCGCTTTAGACGACTGAGCCATCCCGCCAGGCCCGAAAAAAGATCATATTATACAGTCCAAAAATAAAAAAAAAAAACTATATAAACTAGACCTATAAAGAAAACCAAGGGATCTGTCTTAGAAGGGAAACAAAAAGTCATTTAAAGACTTAATAATTTAAATATATTTCTTAAGCTGGAAGGTATCTTTAAGTATCTGCTTTTTAAAAATTAAGTTTGTTTATTTACTTATTTAGTATTATGGCCAGCTCAGCCTGCCGTGGGGGGTGGGGGTGGGGCTGGCGCAGTATGTGGTGCTGGGGATCAAACCTTGGTCCCTATGGTTACCTAAGGTTTCCTAAGCAGGCACTTTAGATCGCTGAACCATCTTGCCAGCCCCTATTGGTATATTTTAGATACACATAATGATCACATTTATGATAGGAAATTTGTAAAAAAGATACATGATGTATCTTTTTTTGGTATGTGTCTTTTTTCTTTTTAAAAAATCTTTCTATGTATTTGGTATAGGGTCTTACTATGCAGCTCGGACTAGTGGTGATGCTCCTGTCTCAGCCTCCCTAGTGCCAGAATTATAGGAATGCACCACCACACCTGGTTTCTGTGGCTGACACAGTGCACCCAAGACTCTAGGGCTGGTTCAGTATACAGTACCAGGGGTCAAACCCAGATCCTTGTACTTGCCAGTAGGTGCTCAGACCGCTGTATCTCTTAGACCACTATCTCTCCAGCCTTGTATATATTTTGATTCCTTTTTTCCCATTCCTTTTTACCCCTCCTTTCAACCTGTCTTTCCTTTATTTACAAAGCTTTGTTGTAATAATCATATTCTATATTTTTAAAAAATTAAAGATGAGAAAAAAGAAAGAATGCTTAAATATGCTTAAGAAGGAATAAAACTGGGCCATGGAGAGAGCTGAGTGGTCTAAGCACCTGTCTGGCCAATGCAAGGACCCATAGATTCAATTCACATGCTGTGCTGGCCCCAACCTGGGCATATGAGGCCCACCAAAACTGGGCATAGTGGTGTACACCTGTAATCCTAGCACTGGGGAGGATGAAATAGGAGAATCACTACAAGTCCAAGATACAATAGCAAGACCCTGAACAAAATACAGAAATTTATATATATATATATATTTTTGAGACAGGATCTCATGTAGTTCAGGCTGGCCTTGAGCTCACTTTTGTAGCCCAGGTTGGTCTTTTTTTTTTTTTTAATGAGCAGAACATATTTATTGAGGGAAAGAAAGCTTCTATCCAAGAGAGGGACAGGAGGGGGGTCCTGAGTGGGTGTCTCCAGGAAGCTCTCTCTTTCAGGGACTTTTATAGAGAAGACATGGGAACTAGCTTAGGTGGGTATGAGGTGGGACAAAGACTATGGCCAACCAATGAGATTACAAGCACCACTGCTCAGGTAAAACTGATTAACATTGGGATCCAATGGGAAGGCAAATCACATAGCAAGTGAGCAACAATGCCACCTATTGAGCATGTAGCCCAGGTTGGTCTTAAACTCACACTGATCCTCCTGCCTCAGCCTCCCAAGTGCTGGGATTATAGGTGTGTGCCACCGCACCCGGCTGAGAAAATTTTTGTAAGAAAAAAAAAAAAATCAAATATTGATGAACATTACATTTTATCTTTTCAAAAGGTCTGATATAACCTAGACACTATATAGTTTATCCTTTTTTTTTTTTGAATTTTTTATTTTATTTTATTTTCTTGTTTCAGAACTTTGTTTATTTTTATGGCCGGCTCAGCCTGCCCTCAGGGCAGGGCTGGCGCAGCATATGGTGCAGAGGATCGAACTGTGGTCCCTGCAGCCGCCCAAGCTTTCCTAAGCAGGTGCTTTAGACCACTGAGCCATCCTGCCAGGCCCCTATTTTATCCTTTCAAACACTACAATGCAAATCAGGTGTGACAGCCCCTGCCTGTAATCCCAGTACTCTGGGATTATATCCATTATACTGGGAGGCTGAAGTAGGAGGATCACAAATAAAAGTTCAGATTGAGCAATTCAGTACATCAGTGACATGCTGGCCTAAGATAAAAAATTTAAAAAGGGTTGGGAATGTAGCTCAGTTTGAAGGTCCTTAGGTTCATGCCTCACTACCTCACCACCACAGAAAATAAAGCAAACGAACAAATAAGGTAGTTTGTTCACAAAGTAATACAATAATCACCACTAATTGCATATAATTTTCATTAGCCTCTGAAGAAATACTGTATGTATCAGCCATTATTCCAATTAACACTCCCTATAACCACTGGCAACCAAAATCTACTTTTTATCTGTGTAGATTGTTTTTTTTAATTATTATTTTTTTTTATTTTATTTTTTTTCCTTGTTTCAGAACTTTTGTTTGTTTGCTTATTTATTTTCCTGGCCAGCTCAGCCCACCCTCAAGGCAGGGCTGGCACAGCATGTGGTGCCCAGGGATTGAACCGCGGTCCCTGAAGCCGCCCAAGCTTTCCCAAGCAGGCACTTTAGACCACTGAGCCATCCTGCTGGGCCCTGTGTAGATTGTTAATTATGGGCATTTTATGTAAAAAGAACCATACAACATATGGCTGTTTAGTGTGTGTGTGTGTGTGTGTGTGTGTGTGTGTGTGTGTGCATTTTACTGGGG
>PVJA010023803.1:0-32616 GCA_004027025.1 Myocastor coypus | reverse complement strand
TATATATATATATATATATATATATATGTATATATATATATATATCTCACATTTTTTATCCACTCATCTGTTGATGGACATATAGACCACTTGTAAGATTTAGCATTATATTATGCTGCTACTAACATGAGTGTACACATACCAGTCTGTTATGTTGACTTTTAATTGTTTCCACAAGATTCCTAGAAGGGGAATAGGTGAGTCAAATGGAATTTAAATTTTTAGTCTTTTGGAAGGATCTATGTACTAATTTTCATACAGTGTGTACTGGTTTACATTTACACTGACAATAGAGAAGCTCCCATCCCCAACCTCCTGCAACCTCACTAGCATTTGCTATTATTTGGTTTCTTGAGTGGTCATTCATTCTTTCTGGGGTGAGATAGAATCTCAGAGATGTTTTGGTTTGTAATATTGAGCATTTCTTCATGTATTTATTCATCACTGATGCTTCTGTGAAGTATCTAATACCCTTATTGTCTAATTTATTTTCAAGTTCTTTATATATTGCAGATATTAGTCCTTGGGAATAGCTTGGGATTTTTTTTTCACAATCCATAGGTCATCCTAGATCCCTTTTTATTTCCGTTTAGCACATGGTGGGAAATATGCAAGTGAAAACCCTGAATAGTTGAGTAACAGACAATGGAATGGAAGTAGTAATGAAATACCAAGCAAGGGAAAGCTTAGGAGATTAATTACTGAATTCTACAAAAACTTCAGGAAAGTTCTAACACCAACACTGCTTGAGCTTTTTAATAAAACTGAAAGAGAAGGAATACTAAATCAGGAACAAGACAGTTTTGGTGGATTTTAGGAGGAGGAGTCCTATATGTAGACAACCATGTAACCTGAAAATAATGAGAGTTTGACATCTTCCTTTCCTATACCTCTTTCATTTTTTTTTAATCTTTTGCATGTGGATAGCTACTTTTTCTAAACACCAATTTTCAAAGAGCCTATTCTCTAGTGTATGTTTTTAGCCCTTTGTCAAAGATCGAATTGTTTTTGCATTCTTCATTCTGTTTCCTTGATTCTCATGTCTGTTCTTGTGCCAGTACCATGCTGATTTTATCACAGTAACCTTATAGTATAACTTTGAGTCTAGGATTGTGATGCCTCCTGCTTTGTTCTTTTTACCCACAGTTCCTTTTGTTATTCTGGGTCTCCTCTGGATCTGTATGAACTTTAGGATTGTTTTCCCCAATCCTAAAATGAAGAATAAAGAATGCCACTTGTATTTTGATTGGGGTTGTGTCAAATCTATATATCAATTTTAGAAATATGATTATTTTGACTCCATCGATTCTGCCTATCCAGGATCAGGGATATCTTTCTATTTTCTGATCCTTTTCAACTTCCTATATAGTTTTTGTTGTGGAGGTCTTTCACTTCCTTAGGCCAAGTCCTAAGTATTTGACTCTTGTGGTTTTATTTTAAATGGTATTTCCCCCTGCTTCTGTTTGTGTGGGTTCATTATCATTGTACAGTAGTGCTATTGATTTTTGTCTTCTGCAACATTACTGAAGTTTGTTACTACTTCTTTTTTTTTTTTTTTTTTTTTTTTTTTTTTTTTTTTTTTTTTTTTTTTTTTTTTTTTTTTTTTTTTTTTTTTTTTTTTTTTTTTTTTTTTTTTTTTTTTTTTTTTTTTTTTTTTTTTTTTTTTTTTTTTTTTTTTTTTTTAGTTTGTTACTACTTCTAAGAGTTTTGGTGAATTTTAGGTGGAGGAGTCCTATGTGTAAAGGACCATATAACCTGAAAATAATGACAGTCTGACATCTTCCTTTCCTATACCTCTTTGATTTTTCCCCCTTTCATTCATTTTTTCCTAATTTCTCTTGCTAATGTTTTGAGTAGTATATTGACCAGGAGTGATGATAATGGGCATCCTTGTCTTGTTCCTGATTTTAGTATTCTTTCTCTTTCAATTTTATTAAGAAGCTCAAGGAGTGTTGGTGTTAGAACTTTCCTGAAGTTTTTGTAGAATTCAGTGGTTAATCTCCTAAGCTTTTCCTTGCTTGGTATTTCATTACTACTTCAATTCCATTGTCTGTTATTCAACTATTCAGGGTTTTCACTTTATGTACAACTTTAAAAATAGTGTTTAGTAGGAATCAAATGTCCTCATGATCATATCTAGTTATCTTGTTAATTATATATGCATAGGGGGTTAAAGCCCAGGGCTTTGCAGGTGCTAGATCAGACAAATGCTGTGTCACTGAGCTACATCCCTATATATTTTAACTTCTTTGACTTTACTAAGTAACTTTGAATCTATTACACATTTATGTGGTCTCCAATGTTTAAACTAACTTATAAAATTTAACTAGTATTATTCTTTTTTTTTTTTTTAAATTTTATTTATTTATTTATTTCTTGTTTCAGAACCTTTATTTGTTTTATTCACCCATGTTTAAGGCCGGCTCAGCCCACCCCGAAGGCAGGGCTGGTGCAGCATGTGGTGCCGGGGATCGAACCACGGTCCCTGAAGCCGCCCAAGCTTTCCCAAGCAGGCGCTTTAGACCGCTGAGCCATCCCGCCAGGCCCATAACTAGTATTATTCTAATAACCACTCTTACAAATTTTGAATTTCAGAGCTCTGAAATATAATCCAAGGTACTACACACATAATACCCTTTACTGACTTAGGATAGTTTCCATTTACCATCTTGTTAAAAATAGAAAATAAAACTAAAATTTTAATAGAACTACTACTTGAAAGAATAATTTACAGACTACTTTACCCATTTTTGTATTTTAAGACAGAGGTCATCAAATTGTTAAGGTTACTCTTAAATTTACAAACCTCCTTCTTCAGCCTCATGTGTAGCTAGATTATAAACCTGCTATTTATTTCTTAAATGTTAAGGAATAATTAAAATGCCTTACAATATGTTTAAAACTCTACCGTGTGTGTGTGTGTGTGTGTGTGTGTGTGTGTGTGTGTGTGTGTGGTAATAGGGATTAAACCAAGGTCCTTGTGCATTAAAACTCTATTTTAAGTGAACCATGTTAAGAAATTTATATCTTTTTTATATTTTAATTAATTCATTCGTTTATTTATGTCTATTTATTTGGTACAGGGTCTGGTTCCTCAGCTCAGGTATCTAGTGATCCTCCTCTTTCAGCCTCCCCAGAACTGGGATTACAAGCATTCAACACCATGCCTGATTTCAGAGGCCAGTTTAGCAAGGGGCTAGTATGGCATGCAGTACCAGGGATTGAACCCCTGTTCTTGGGCTTGCCAGACAGGTGCTTAGACCACCAACCTATCTCCCCTGCCCCCAAAATTATATATATATATGGTGCGGCAAGATTGCTCTGCAGACTAAAGCACCTGCTTAGGCACAGGGACTGCAGTTGAATCCCCAGCATCACATGCTGCACCAGCCCTGCCCCAGGACAGGCTGAGCTGACCACAGAAAACAAAATAGATAAATAAAATGTATTGGGTTCACAGTCTTACTACACAGCTTGGACTGTTTTCAGCCACTGCAGTGCTGGGATTATAGGCATGTGCCACTGCACTTGGTCTAGGTGACTGGCTCAGTATGCCCAGGGGTAGGGCCTTCATGGCGTGTGGTGCCAGGGATCAAACCGAGGTACCTGAGTTTGCCTAAGCAGAAGCTTAGTCAGCTGAACTATTGTGATAGCCTGAAATTTATATTTTAAAGCCAAATTTTATTTGCTTATTTTTTCTTAACATTTATAAACAACTATAGATATTTACTTCTTACCTCACTTAAATTCATATTCTTAGTGATATTTTAGTTTGAGCAATGATATTAATATATTACTTAATAGTGAATGTAACAACTCTTTCTGTTAGCTGTGTAATTAGAAGATTTACCAGCAGAAAGCTTAAAACTTTCAATTGGAAACCAATAATGGGAGACAGAGAACTGGACAGTCTTTGGCCAGAGGGACCGAACTAGAAGTTCATACAAATGCTTCTACACCCATCATCCACCATCCCACTCAGCTTTCCACCTAATTCCTTGTCTTGAAGCCTCATAGAAAGATCTATAATTTTAAGATACATTACCTATAATTATGGTGTATAGAATTAAAAAAATCTTTGGTTCCCTTCATATCTATAATTCTTAGTAAATAATTATATCCTGCCTAGTAATGCATATGAGAAGAAAGACTTTCTCTCTAAATGAAATCATTATATCTAATAATAAATGATTAAGCTATGTAATTTTTTATGTCAATGTTTTCTTTACAATTTTCCCCTTGCATCTATTCGTGTAGGTTTCAAAACACACCATATTAAAAGTTCACTAAGTTTTCATAAAATTACATAATTTAAATTATAAGAACTTTTTTTTCTCATTTTGGGGCAGGGTCTCAATATGCACTTCAGGCTGGCCTTGAACTTACTTTATAGCTCAGGTTGGCTTCAAACTCTCAGTGATCTTTCTGGTTCAGCCTCCTAAATGCTAGGATTACAGGCATGGGTCCCCATGCCTGGCTAAGTTATAAACAGTCTAATCCAAATTTTCCTTGTTTATCTCAAGAATGAGTTCTTGGCACTTGCATACTTACTTGGACCACTTTTTATGATTGGGAAAAGTATCTTCCCAGAGGAACTAACACATTAGCCGACGAATCTCTTATTGCAATCCCTGTGCCTTTGTTGGAAATTTTTATTTACATTTTAAGCAAAGATGGTGAAGCCAGTTTAATCAGTTGACAGAGCTTTATGCATTAAGTTAAATTTAAGGGAGAAAAAGTATTGAAAAATGTCTGTTTATCCCTAGGCTGTTTTGTTTTTCACTCAAGAATTAATTTTTGCCACAGCTTAATTGCCTTATACACATTCTTGTGACATTACACACTGGAGAGGGAGGGAGGAAAAGAGGGAGCCATGACTGTGTGATGTGTGTTTAAAAGCGCGTGTCAGGGAGAGGAGAAGAATAAGCAAGCTGGTTTGACCAGAAACAGAACTGCCTGTGACAGATTAAGAGACAAGCAAGGCTTGGAATCTGAGAACAAGCAGAGTGGAAATTTACAGCTGCTCTGTGTGAGTGTTCAAGTGATCATTTTCTACTAACGTTTTCCGGTGGTAACTGTTACTCTTCAAAGAGAGTCACAGAAAGTGGAGACGGAATTGTGCAAAGTCTTTTCTCTGCCACGCTTTGGTAACAGGAGGCTTTCTGTATTAAATGGAAGATAAAGACTACTTGCTCTAAAGTGCTGAGCCCAGGAAAGAGCTGTCTTCAGCACCTCACCATGTATCTACGTTTTATTGCTTAGACGAGCCTGGGTGTTTCTTACCATTTGGTGAGTATCAAATAAGTTATCTATACCAATTTAGATTATGGAAAAGAAATTAATATGGTACACATGAGGGTTTTTTGAGGTCTTACAGTTACTGCTAATAGAGTTAAAATTAAACTGCTACCTTTTTCTTTTATACGTGATGAACTGCTGTTACTAGGAGAGGCTTAAAAGAACAACTACAAAACAATACTTCTCTGTTGCCTAAGGCACTTGAACCATTACCAACTATTCTGTGTCCATGGAATATCTTATTTTGGAAGTGAGTTTTTATTTACGTAGAGTTTCTGAAAGTAAAATAGCAACAGTATACTATTTTCCAGGCTTCTCTTTCAATTGCATGAAAATTCAGATATTATCTTTTTCTCTACACTGTCCATAAATTTAAAGTTAAAATTGTGATGCTTAACTTTATAAATTATTTCAATTTCATCACTTTCTCATAATTTAAAGTTTTGATATTAAAATATTGATACTGTTAATTAAAAAGATAAAGAGTTAAATATTAACAGTTACTACTTTGCTATCCATTAAATAAATCCTGATTTTCCCAAAGTTCTAAAAGGAAAATAAAAATTAGACAGTTTATCTATAAATTTATCATTTTATATAAAATGAACACAGACAGGTTTCTAAGTGAAGAAATAAAGCAATTATTTTGTTCTTAGGGCTAATACTAAGGTTTCATATAATCATGCTGTTCTACTGAAGAGCTATTATAACTAAGTAGGATTCTGTGTGTGTGTGTGTGTGTGTGTGTGTGTGTGTGTGTGTGCATGCACAAGAGCAGAAAAAAGAAAAATAATTTAAGTGTCTAATTATATTCCAGTACCTCTATTTATATGTTCTGTACATAGAAGATTATATGATAGATACACATACTAAATTATATATATGCTTAAAGACATGAACAGAAAGCATGCCATGACTTTTTCTGTAGAAAGATAGAAATATGTAATTTTACAGAAAATACCCTGTGAAATAACTGTTAAATTAACACATTGAGTAAAGATGTACCATTTTGAGTAAAGTTTCCAGTCTACACTGTATTAGTCTCAAGAAACATATTCTTAGTCATTGATTTCAAATGAATCTTTAGGGCCAAGCAAATTAGGTAATGCAAATTTTTGTAGCATCAGTAAACACATAAAAAGGTTTGGTACCATAAATATAAAATGGCTATGCTTTTTCTAGTATTTCCTCTATGTGTACAGAAGCCTGTAGAACAGGTTCTCTTTTGCAGTCACATTTGTGGGTTTTCTTTTTTCTTTTCCTATTGACCTATGTGTTAGAAGTAGCTCTGCTGGTTTGTGGAAGTCTCTTTCTGGACCAGTACATTACACTTAAAGTCCAAAATAAACTTAATAGAGATAATATCACAAACCAACTTCTAATTCTTTACATAAATTCCCATACTTAGTCTTTAAATGGATGAAATGTTTGCATTCAACTTAATAATCTTCAAAATATTTTAAAGCTAGTCATTTGCTAGTGTTACCTTAGTGATACTACCATTTTGTAAACCCACAGGAATGTAAATATAGAAACAAGGAATAAGTCATCCCCAACTTACAGGTGCTTTGTGTATTAGAAGTTTATTTCAGTGGGTTGTTGAAAATTTAGAATCCATTTTCCTTGGGAATCAATTTATCAAGTGACTTCTGGGTTTTATATAGCTTAACAATATATTTTACACATAGAATAGCTATTGTCAGCTTGAGAAATATTAGAAAATCAATTTTAGTGTGAAACTAAATATAAAACAATTGTGTTGAAGAAGACAGTCTTACTTATCCTAAATATTAATGCTTGAAGAAAAGCAAGTTAAGATGCTTTTAATATAAGGCTTTTAGATATTTTCACAAGTTTCCATAGTTAATTACACTGTTTATGAGATCTCATCTAATAATGAAATTAGTGATTGTTCCTTATTACAGGAATATACATAAATGATTGATTTCATGTTTAGCTATTCCTGAGCTCTGGTCCAATGACTAGTACACTATAGGCACCTGAAATAGTTACTACAGAAGGACTGAACTGTTTCTTCAGTTTACAGAAATGGAATGGAGTAGTTTTCTCAAGGTATTCAAAAAAGAAAAAAAGTAAGATTTCAGAGCATATATTTCTTGTTATCAGAAAGATATGACTTAACAGGAACAGACTGAATTGGGAGATGGAAATAAAACAAAAGTATGCAGATGGGCCTAATTTAAGAGAGAAAAAGCCAAAAGATGGTGATGAAATAGTTGATGACCTAAGTTATTTTGAGTACATGAGACATACCAATGTCAGTATCAACACGAACTCTATTGAGTATCTATTTGCCTATGTTTACTAGGATCAGTTTGAGGAAATGTGACCAATTTGAAAACTTCAGATTAAATTCTTTTGAGTTAATTCTTTTTGAGCAAATTCTTTTATTTTTATTGGCTCTGACAATTTCTTTAAACTGGCTATATATAAAACTTAAAAGTTAGTAATTTAGGGCCAGCAATATAGCTCAGCAGACTAAGTGCCTGCTTAGGCAACCACAGGAACTGGGGTTTGAACCTTGGTAACACATGCCACACCAGCCCCACCCCAGGGCATGCTGAGCCAGTGACCAAGTCTAGGCTTGGTGGCACACGGCCGTAATCCCAGCGCGGGGGAGGCTGAAAACAGAAGGATTATTTTGAGTATGAGCTGTGTAGTGTGATACCTTGTACGTTAAAAAAAAATTGTAATGCAGTAAATTTATATAATAAAGGAAACAATGTAATGCATTTCAGTTACATTTATCTCTGATGATTTTTAATGGCAGGACAACTTTTCTGTTTAATGAAGGAACACTTCCTTCATTATATTCTAAATTGTGTTTAAAACAAAGTAATGAGTCTAATGAGTCTGATTAGATATAAGTAACATGTAGTAGTTTCTTTTTCTTTTTTCTTTTTTTTTTTTCTTTTTGTCTTTTTGAGACAGGGTCTCCCTATGCAGTTCAGGCTGGCCTTGAGCTCATTTTTGTAGCCCAGGCTGGTCTCGAACTCGCACTGATCTTCCTGCCTCAGTCTCCCAAGTGCTGGAATTACAGGCGTGCTCCACCACGCCCAGCTAGGTAATAGTTGTTTAATAAATATTTGTTGAATGAATTCATGTATATTTGAACAATTTCCTATTGCATACATCTACTTGTGTATTTATAATTTGGCCTAAAGATAATACTTAGCTGGTATTCCATTAACAATGGGAAAAAAATCTACCAAAATACATTAAGATGCCTATTAGTTATGGTCATACTTATTTTTCCATTGATCGGTAAAGAAATTGGCTTAAACTGAAGTCTTTGCTACCTATAAATGAATAATATACTTTCCAATTTTGTAACTTGCATACCTTAAAATTCTAGCAGAAACTCCTGAAGTCTCTTCCAACTTGTGAAGAATACAGGATTATATTATTTTCCAGCCAGAAAAGCTGAGTAAACCATAAGAAATAACTTCAGCTTAATTACATTCATCTCTACTATCCCATGTTAACATTTTTATTGATTGACCATTGATAGTCACAGGGAATTATAGAAGCTATGAAACAGTACTCTTTCAGAGTATACTTATAAATCTTTAACAATTTAATTTAATTGTATACATACTATATATGTGCCTACAGGAAAGACTAAAGATACTGAATTATGAGAGTCTCTTGATAATTCTGTTGCAAAGAATAACCTTTTGAGAGTTTGTTATGGTTTATGTCTAGTTGTCCCCCCAAAGCCTCATGTAGTCATTGGGCGGGGACTTCTATAGATTGAGACTTAACTCATGAGTCACTGGGATTAGGTGTTTTAGTACTGATGGGATTATGGGTCTGAGTAGGGCTGGGACTATGGGTGTGGTCTAGCAGGGATATCCTAAGGCAGAGAGCCTGATAGGAATATAAAGAGAGGCAGAGAGACAGACTAGAGCTGTTGCTCTCTGCTGCCCTGTTTGGTTGGCTGCCTCTGTCACCATTCTGTTGCTGTTCCACCGCCATGAACTGGATGCTCTCTGCTCTGTTCCACTCAGCCTTGGGCCAGCCGAATATGGACTGAAACTTCCACAAACTGAGATAAATAAACCATTCCTTCCTTCATTTTGGGTGTTGGGTATTTGTCCCGGCAATGAGTAAAAAGTAACTAAGACAGAGTCTAAGTGAGATCTGATGCTTTGACTATAGTTAGTAATTTTTGAGAATATTGATCTAGCTTCAGATCTTTGCCATAAAATGAAATTGTGAAATTCTTATATTAAAATTATCATTACATTATCATTTATTAACAATTATTAATAGTTTTTAAATGTAGAAAGTTTTAGCAATGACAAGTGACTGGAACCATAAGCAGAAACATTACCTAATGAATGAAGTTACTAATGAATGAACCTAATGGATGAAGTAACTAGTTTTTTCTGGAACAGTAATAAGGGCTTTGAATAACCATATATCAGTAGTTGCATACCTAACTTCATACATTAATTCTATTATAAAATTAGTTTTTGTGTTACAGTGTATTAGAATTAAACACTAATGATTAAGGAACATGGATCTGTCTTATGAAAAGAGGTTTATTTTGATGTAAGTCTGGCCAAGACTTCCAGATGAATAAGCACACATAAAAAGCTTCTCACAGATTTTCCATTTCTGTATAAATTGTCCATTTTTAGAAAACTTCCTCAAACTCTGCTAGCAAAATAAAATTTATAAGAGCAAAGTCATTCTTAGTCATTTTGAACTGAGAAAAACGACTGTTAGTGAAAGTATACTTTATTGTCTGTGCCTGCTATATTTCACTTAGGTTTACAGGAGTTCAAGTACAGAATTCTGTTGTGGCATCCAGCTACACCTAGGAGTAATATTTCAAAATGGAAAAACTGGAAGAAAATAGTTTTTGGAAGAAAATATTGATTGAGAGATATTTTGAGATATATGATATGCTTTGTAATGTGGTATACTATACTTTGTAATATATTATCTCTGTGAAGGCAAGATTTTGGTATAAGAATCTTCTTGGATGAAGCAAGTACAGTAAAAATGGTTTGGGTATGTTTTGATTTTAAAACTTAAACATGATCAAATACATCCATTGTAAGAGAACAAATAGTGTTGACAGATGTGTCTATTCATGTAACATCCACCCCACCAAGATTTTAAAAATGAACCTTAGAAGATCAGTTATTTGCCACTGTTACATTTTTATTGCCTTTATTTTATGAGTCCTATTTGAAATATGGATAAAAATCTTGAAACATTTATGAATTTTTTCATAATGTAGTGTTAGGTTCATTTTAATCTTTTGTTATTGTCATTTTTGTTTAAGAGAAGATTCATGTATCTTAGGTTCAAATTAAATGTAAATTATAATTTTAGAAATTTTCCTCTCACACTCATTGTTGATTTTAAAATAAGCTTACATAAAGGAAAGTGAGGTTCATTTTTGAATTGATTTTCTTGCAGTGAGCTAGCAGTTTGACTTTATACAATTTTTTAAAGTAGTTTACCTATGAAAATTTTGAGATTTCTGATGACTTTAAAGATAAATTTCTCATTTCCTTAAATTTTCTTGGGATATCTTTAAAATTGGAACTGTTGGTGAGCAGCGTACTTGCAAGTTAGACGTGAAATACTCCTTAGCCACTTAAAGAGAGATATTTATTCCACATTGAAATATTGCACATGAAACAATAAGGTTAATGCCCTATGACCTCGTTCCCTGGGTAGCCCTTCCCACACTGCGTTTAAATTGCTTACTTGAGTGACTGGCCTCTAGGCCATCTTCAACATTGCCTATACACAGTTAGGAATATGAAGTCTTGCCATGTATTAGGAAAGGGAATGCTGCCAAAGTCTACTATAAAGTCTACAGAGCCTGAATTCCCTGAGAGGAGAGCTAAATGATCTTTTTTGGCTTTCTGTCCAGAATCTAAGCCAAGTACTACTCTTCATGAAACTTTATAGCCAAAGAAATCATATATATGACTAATGCTTTGAAAAGACCTGATGATCAGATATATTCCACAGTTTAAACTTTAAAAAATGATTGTTTGTCCATTTAAAATATCATTTGAGAGAAAGTGTTTTCCTTGTAAAAGTATTTGTATGGTCTGTTATACAGTTTGGAAGAAACAGAGCATTTGAAGGCAGAAGAAAATTAAGCATTCCTGGCAGACTATTACCCAGAGGCAATCGCTATTAACCTTTTAAAAATATTTTTTCTATATGTAGGCTTTCTGTTTTGTGTTTCTGTTTCCTTGACTTAGTTGTAATTATCCCTTATAATCTGTGATGCAATTTCTAACCATTTATATTCCTACTACTTCTAACTATTTCAAGTATTAACATTTCCATGCTGTTTCACATCCTTTGGAAACACTTTCATAGCTATAAACCGTGTTTTATCAAATCTAAGGAGCTGTTGATTGTAAAGCATGTATGCCTCCTTTATGTTCCATCCAGAAAGAGGTTAACACTATCAGTTAGTGTGAAAGACCATCAGTTGTAAGGTGTGGCTAAATTTCACAAGTATCAATGTATAAAGAATTGTTTAAAGTTTAAAAACTCTGTAATATATCTAGTATTGTATTAAGTGAACATATGTCACAATTTGTTTAATGATTCTCTTTTACAAATTTAGATTGCTCTCAATTTTTCACTGTTAAAATAAACATTACAGTAAATATTTTCCTGCATAAAGATAATTGTTTATTTTAATTTTCTTAAAACAGACTGCCAGAAGTGGAATTACTTCTAAGGCTGTAAACATTTTAAGGTTTTAGAACCATAGGGCCAAAGTATTGCCTAGCTTATATTCCCACCAGTACATAATGAGAAAACTTGTTGCACTATATTATCAGCAGATTGATTTTTGCCAAAACAATAACAAAAAGCTTTGTTATATACTGGGGAAAATGGTATTTCACTTTGAGTTTACATCTTTTTTTTTTTCTTTTTTAATGTATTTAGTACAGGGTCTACAGAGTCTCACTACATAGTTCAGACTCCTAGTGATCCTCCTGTTTTCAGCCTCCCAAGTGGTGGGATTACAGGAATGTGCCACCACACCCAGTCTCAGTTGCCTTCTCAGTGTACTCCATGGGCAGGACTGGCATGGTACGCAGGGGATTGAACCCCATTCCCTGTGCCTGCCTAAGCAGGTGCTTTAATCCACTGTGCTACCTGGCTGGCCCTACATCTTTTAAATTACAGAGAATATTTAAACATTTACTGTTTGTTAGTCATAATTTCTTTGTGATTTTTCCATTACCTGTGTATTATTTAATGGTTTTGTTTATATTAAAGAGCTTGCACTCTCTCCCTCTCCCCTCTTCCCCCTCCTCTCTTTCTCTCTCTCTCTCTCTCTCTCTCTCTCTCTCTCTCTCTCTCTCTCTCTCTCTCTCTCTCTCTGTCTTTATCTCTCTCAATATTGAGATTGAGCTCAGGAACACATACTAGGCTAACACTCTACCAATGAGCTATATACTTATTCTTTATATTTTTCCCTGTTTTTATCTGTTTCTTTATTTTGTGTTTTATTAGTACATATTGGTTGTACTTTGGAAGATAAATTGATTTTATTGTGGAAGATCTGTGCATGTATCTAACATACTTCGATCACAGCCATGACCTCATTACCCATCCTTACATCTCCTCACCCTCCCCCATTCTCTTCACCTTACCTAATAATAGTCTTCTTTCTAAACTATTTTTTTGTCTTTTCGAGGCTGACCTTGAGCTCACTTGGTAGCAGAGGTTGATCTCGAACTCACAACACTGCTCCTGCCTCAGCCTCTGAAGTTTTGGGACTACAGAGGTATGCCACCACACCCTGTTTCCCCTCTGTTTTTTTTTTTTTTTTTTGAGATTTCACATATTAGGGAGAATATGTGTGATATTTGTCTTTCTAAGTGTGGCTTGCTCTGCTCAGCATGATGATCTCCATGTCATCCATGTTCTGCAGATACCAAAATTTCGTTCTTCTGTATGGCTGCATAATACCTCATTATGTATAAGAAAATATATATAACGTTTGTCTTAGTTACTTTTTTCTTGTTGCTGGAACAAATACCTGACACCTAAAATGAAGGAAGGAAAGGTTTATTGAGCTCACAGTTACTGGAGGTTTCAGTCCATATTTGCCAGCTCCAAGGCAGAGAGGCACATGGCAGAGAGCAGCCGTTCATGGTGGTGGAACAGCAACAATGGCAACAGAGGCAACGGAATAACCAGGAGATTAGAGAGCAACAGCTCTAGTCTGTCTCTCCGTCTCTCTTTAAATTACATCAGGCTCTCTGCCTTAGCCTATCCACCTCAGGCCACACCTATAATTCCCAGCAGTATTCAGATTGATAATCTCATCAGTACTAAAACACATAATCCTAGTGACTCATGAGTCAAGTCTCAATCTATAAAAGTCCCCGCCCCATGATTGCATGAGGCATTGGAGGGACAACTAGACATAAACCGTAACAATGTTATCTGTATTTCTTTTTCTATTATCTCTTGATGGGCACTTCGGATGGTTCCATATCTTAGCTATTGTATGTTGTGATGCAGTGAACAAAGGTATGCAGTATGATAGTATGCTGACTTCAGTTCTTCAGGGTGTATACCAAATAGTTGGCTAGCTGAGTCAAATGGCAACTCCATTTTTAGTTTTTTGAGGAAGGTCCACAGTAATTTCCATAGTAGCTGTACTAATCTACATTCCTATCAACAGCATAAAGACATCCATAGCTTCCTCCCCTTCTGTACCCTTGCTAACATTTATTAGTTTTTGTATTTTTGATGATAGCTGTTCTCACTGGAGTGAGATGGAATTTTATTATGTTTTTCATTTACAGTTCCTTAATCAGCCCTTGTTTATTTGAGACAAGATCTTGCTAAATTGCCCAAGCTAGTTTCAAATTTCATATCTCACTACCTCAGCTTCCCAAAGTAGCTGGGATCATCAGTATGTAACGCTATGTTTAACAAAGAGGTATACTTTTATAATGATGCTAGCCTTCTGTCTTTAATATGCATGTTATATAATTCTTTTTCATTTGCCATTTCTACTTATTATTTTACCTATAAAAATTCAAACTTTTTTGTTGCACATTTATATTCTTTGATCTATCAACCTTTTCCTTTGTAATTTATTTCACTACTAAAATTACAAGCCAGGAATGGTGATGTGATCTTAGAAAGGTTATCTTTCTTTGTAAAATTTACTACTGGGGTGGAGGTATAGCTCTATATTAGAATCTGTGCTTAGCATATGCAAGGTCCTAGATTCAATTCCAGCAACAAAACATAAAAACAAACAAATTGAAAGATGAAATTAAACTTATTCTGGATATGGTGACACATGTCTATAATCCCAGTACTTGGGAGAGTGAGGCTATGAGTTCTAGGTCAGCCTGGGCTACATAGTGAGTTAAAGAAAGGCTAGACTGAACTATATAGCAAGAACCTCTGTCAACACCCCCTCCCCAAATAATGTTCATTTACCAAAAACTTTTTTCAACTAATGATCAGCACTATATTAAATCACAAACTGTAGGAATAATTGACATTTTCACATTGTTCAGGTTTTGTGTTTAAGAATAGAAGTTGGAGCTATTGCCCTAGAGAAACTCTCTCACAAATATACAAGTAGACAGGCAAAAGAATATGTATTGAAGCAATATTAGTAATGATAATCCATCAAAAACAGTTAGAACCTGGAGAAAATGTAAATAAATTGGGGTCTAGAGATAGTATGAGGCTTTATGACAAGCATTCAAGGTAGGGTGCTTCAGCTGACATACTCACCCCCTCCCCCTTCACCTTCTTTCTTCCTCTTCCTCTTCTTTTTCTCCCTCTCTCTCCCCCTCCCCACCTTTGGCATTATTTAAGGTTGAACCCAGGAACTAAACACGTGCTAGGAAAATGCTACACATCTCAGGCCTTTTTAATTTTAGTTTGGGACAAGATCTCCCTGAGTTGCCCAGATGGAGGTGGGACTTGTGATTCTTCTGCATCAGCCTCCTGAATAGCTGGGGTTATAGAGGCCACCATTCCCAGACCAGTAGTTTTGTACCTTTAAGATGGGCCATAAACCTATAAGGAGTTATTACATTATTCTTTTAAAAATATTTCATTTAGGCCCTGAGAGATAGCTCAATGGACTAAGCTTCCACTTAGGCGGGCTTAGGGACCAGGATTTGATCCAGGCATCACATTCAATACCAGCTCTGGCTCCACCTCCAGGCAGCTGACCCAGCCGCTGAGACTAGGCATGATGGCATACACCACTAGTCCCAGCACTGGGGAGGCTGATAGAATCATTATAAGTCGGAGGTATGTAGTGAGACCCTGTACCAAATACATAAAATAAACCATCACTTAGCCCTGTAGTTTCGCCTGCTTTAGATTCCATGTGTAAGTGAGATCAGTAGTATTTCTGTCTATGCCTAGTTTATTTCACTTAGCATAATGTCCTGAAAATTTCAACCAAGATGTCATAAGTGACAGGATTTCTCCCCCTTTTAAAGGCTGAATAGTATTCTATTATGTAGATATGTCACATTTTCCTTATCCATAAGTACACTGATGTCCATTTAGGCTGTTTCCCTACATGGCTATTAAGAATAATGCTGGATGAAGTATGGAAATGTAGGTATTGTTTCAACATACCAACACCAGCCTGTTTGGATGCACCCCCAGAAGTGGGATTGTTGGATCAGTTGGTATTTCTACTTTTAAGTTTTTGAGGAATCTCCAAACTGTTTTCCTTTGTGGTTGTACTAATTTACACCCCTTCCCCAACAATATACTATTCTTTTAACTGCATCCTCACCAACACTTGTGTTTCATCCTTTTGATTCTAGCCAGGGCATAGCCTACTCTGGCCATAATCTTTGCATCTTCTGGTTCAAGGAGGACAGATAGATATGTTATCAGAAAAAACAGGAGTCAAGCAACCCCTGAGATTTTCTTCTTTTCCATTTATTGCTCTGATCAAGGTACTTCTTCCTCTTCCTCCTCTTCTTCTTCCTCCTCCTCTTCTTCTTCTTCTTCTTCTTCTTCTTCTTCTTCTTCTTCTTCTTCTTCTTCTTCTTCTTCTTCTTCTTCTTCTTCTTCTTCTTCCTCCTCCTTCTCCTCCTCCTTCTCCATCTCCTTCTTCTATCATTGTTTCCATTATTTTCTTGGATATTTTTTGGGTGGTTTTCTTTTTCATTTCTTTAGCTCAGCCTTTGTTTTATTTATATTCTCATATCCATGAATTATAATTGTAGATTCTCACCCTCCCACATGTTCTATCACCAATATAAAGGCTTCCATTCAATAACTATTTCTGACTTTTTAGCATTAATTTTTTTCAGTTCCCTGTGGACTTGATTTTTAAAATTCATTTTAATGAGAAAAAAAGAAAAAATAGCAATGAAACAGTTTCAAAACAAGTTAGTAGGATGGTTACAATTAATACCATGTACATTGTTGTCTCCATAGTAGTTATTCAGAGGAAAAGGTGCAGACCCAGTATCTTGTCTAAACAAGATTACTACAAACTTTTATTCTCAGTGAACTAAGACAAAGTAGCTATATATCTATCATATATATATATATATATATATATATATATCCTTGTATATATATATATATGTATTTTCTTTTTAAAGTTTCTAATACTAAGAGAGAATATCATACTATGTCTTATAAGTAGATTGCAAGACAGATACAGTATGAATCATAAAATAAAAAGTATAATTAAACAATATTCAGAAATTAATTAAATATTAATTAATTAAAATTAAATTGAACATTTCAAAGCAACATTGCAAAATTAAAATCAAATCATGATTGCAACCTACAGGCCAGAATGCTGTGTATCATATGCACGAATCTGTAATCAATTCAGAGTACTTGCATAGCATTTGAATAGGTTAATATATACAAAGATATCAACTAAGAAAAAGCTTCCATGATAGTAAAGAATTACTAAGAATAAAACATAACACAAATACTGCAAAGATATGACCAGAACTTCTAACATTTTGGGGATAGGGTATCACACAATGTTCTAGTATGTCATGGACATGGACAGTGTCCATGATGCTTACTGGTAGCCAGTATCACTTGTGGGACTGAGCCACTGCTTTTTCCTTGATATCTACCCTGTAGACCCAGACAGAATCATGACCCATAGTGTGCAGGAGAAGTCCATTTGTAGAATATGCAGATGGACATATTCGGCTGCTGTATATAAAAGAATAGTTGAAAGACTAATTTTTGTATACCTCTTTTCTCATGTGTTTAATTATTTGTCCTATTCTGTGGGTTCTTTCCATCCTTGTTCATGGAGTTGTGGTCATCTCGATCCCTGTCTAGAATATCTTTTAGTAAACTATTTAGGTTGGCTTTGTCATCGTGAAATTCTTCAATTGTTCTTTCTCCTGGAAGTATTTCACTTCTCCATTGAACTTGAGAGTTTTGCAGAGTATAGCAGTCTGGGCTGGAATTTGTTTTCTTGCAAGACTTGAAATATTTTGCTCCATGCTCTTCTTGACTTGATGGCTTATACAGAGAAATATGCCATTATTCTAATGGGTTTTCCTTGAAGTGTGATCTGTTTCTTTTCCCTAGCATCTTTTAGTATACTGTTCCTCTGCTGAATTTCTAGGATCTTGATTATTATGTGCCTGGGTGTGGTTTTAATTGGATTGATGTTATTGGGAGTTCTATATGCTTCAGTTACTGAACGTCAAATTGTTTCCCCATATTTGGGAAGTTTTCTGCTATTACTTCTTCCCATATTCTTTTTATATTATTTGTACAGACTCCTTCTTTCTCACTGATGCCTGTTAGTCTTACATTGTTCATCTTTGCATCATCTTACAGATGTTGAATTATTTTTTCTTGCATCCCAGTTGTTATTAAGAGATCTTTTCTTACCTCTTCACTTGCTGCCATGGTGTCTTTAAGGTCTGAGAGTCTATTTTCACTACCATTGAAACAGTTTTGCCAGCTTGTGGTTGAGGCTTTAAGTGCCTGTACAGCACTTTGAATCTGCTTCATGCATTCTGTTACTTTCCTATATTACTCATTCAAGGATTCCATCATTTTGCTATTCTCTATTTTTTATCATTATGCTTAGAAGCACTTAGTACTTCTTTTATTATAGGCATTATTTCTTTTTTTACTTGATAAATTATTTCTGATCTGATTTCCTCTATGCCTTTTTGCGGTTGTTTCTTTACTTCAGATGCTATTATTTCAGAGGTTTCAGGTGTATGATTTCCAATTTCTTCTATGTTGTTGTCTCCTGTATTTGTTCTGAGTAGGCTTGGGGCCTGAGAGTGCATTTTGCTCCTTCTCTGTGTCATTTTTTATAGCCCTGCCTTCTGACTTTTGGTTTAGAGCTTTGGTAGTGTTATTACCTTAGTTAACACCAGGTCCAGATCTACCAAGCTCAAAGTCGTCCAGGTGGGTGTGGCTTGGGTCTGGCTTCTGAGCTCCACTTCTTCCTATTGCAGCCCTGGAGGCAAACCTGCTGTGCCACTCTGGCAAGATGTTCTGCTCCTGAAACAGGAGGTTCGTCTTGTCTGTAGTCTCTCTGCAGGAAGTTCTGTAGCAATTTTCTACACTGGATATGCTGGGCCTGGTTGCTGGACTGAATAAGTTTCAGGTGGGGGCCCAGGGAGGTCTCACTCACACAGTGAGGTTTCTGGCTGGCCCAGGGAGGTCTCACTCATGAGGCGGGGCTGGTTGCTGGGAGGAATCTGTTTCCGGCAGGCCTAAGGAGGTCTCACTCACGCGGGGGCCTAGTTGCTGGTCGAATGAGTTCTGTGGGCTTGATTCTATCTCATCTTTTTTTTTTTTTAATTTTTAGTAGGTATGTATAATCTGTTCACATATAGATGGTGTGTTAGCTGGAGATTTAATGATGAGTCCTATGCTTTCCCTACCAGAACTCTGTAGGGAAACTCTCTGTGCTCTGAAGTGCAGAGTTCACTTGATTTTTATGTTTTGCTTTTGTTTTTGTTATTTCATTGTATTGGAATTGCTTACAGAGAATGTTTCTTTCAAAACCCACAGTGAATTTGGGATCCTTTCTATTTTATTGAAACAAGGTTCTGTATTTCCTGCTGACCTTGGACTTACTATGTAGCCCAGGGTCTTAGTTATTCTTCCATCATTGCTGGAACAAATACTTGACACCTAAAATGGAGGTTTCAGTCCATAGGCAAGAGAAGCACAGGGCAGAGAGCAGCAGTTCATGGCATCAAAACAGCAACAATATGGTGACAGAGGCAACTGACCAACCAGGGGAGCAGAGAGCAACAGTGCTAGTCTGTTTCTCTGTCTGTCTTTATATTACATTAGGGCTCTCTGGCTCAGCCTATCTGCATTAGGCCACACCCATAATCCCAGCTGTACTGAGTCCGATAACTCCATCAGTACTAAAACACATAATCCCAGCTGGTCATGAGTGAAGTAATTCCAGCCATACTCAGACCCATAGTCACATCACTACTAAAACACATAATCCCAGTGGATCATGAGTCAAGTCTTAAACTCTAGAAGTGCCCACCTTATGATTGCATGAGGCTTTGAGGGGGACAACTAGACATAAACCATAACACCCAAGATGGTCTTAAATTCAGGAGGTGATCCTTCAGTTTCAGCCTTCAAAGTTCAGGGATAGAAGAATGTATCATCACACCTGGTTTAGATCTCATCTTTTTTTTTTTTTTTTTTTTTTTAATTATGGCTGGCTCAGCCGGCCCTGGGCTCGGGGCTGGCATAGCATGTGGTACTGGGGATCGAACCTTGGTCCCTGCAGCTGCCTAAGCTTTCTCAAGCAGGTGCTTTAGACCACTGAGCCATCTTTCCATCCCTAGATCTCATCTTTAAAAAAAAATTTTTTTTCTGGTGTTACAGATTGGATCCAGGACCTCACACTTGGTAACCAAAGTGCTCTACCACTGAATTACACTACCATACACTTTTCCCTCTACCCATTTATAAGAGTTTATGCATTTATTTAAGCTTTTTGAGAGAAGGTCTCTCTATATTTCAGGCTGGTCTGGAACTTGGTATAAAGTCCAGGTTGGCCTCAAATTGTAAATGACTAAAAGGTTATATCTATATCTATATCTATATCTATATCTAGGCACAATCTGTATTTTTCTTTCCATTTTTAGGTGGGTTTTTTTTCATGTTCTTTGGTTTTTGTTGCCTTTTCTGGTTCTTGGGGAAAACCCTGGGGTATTTTATCTCTTACTGTATTATGAGCCCTTTGGAGCTGATTCATTTTGTGTTTCTCAGTCCATTGCCTACTGTAGCATAGGTGCTCAGGAAATTTATTTTTTGTTTTTAGCACATTTTTCATATATATAGTGATAAAGTTCATACATATAGTGATACAATTCATCATAGGAAACTGTCCTCAGACATGGTATGTTGTCTTGTTTCTTTTTTCCCTATTTTGGGAAATACTGTTTTTTTTTTTTTTTTTTTTTTTTTTTTTTTTTTTTTTTTTTTTTTTTTTTTTTTTTTTTTTTTTTTTTTTTTTTTTTTTTGGAAATTTTTTTTTTTTTTTTTTTTTTTTTTTTTTTGTTTGTTTGTTTTTTGTGGAACTAGGGATCAAACTCAGGACCTTGCACTTGCCCCTGAGCTATCTCCCTGGCCCCTGGGAAATATTTTTAGAAGAATTAAAGGTAGATTAACTTTGTCTTTTTCAGTTGCCCTCAATCAGTTTTTTTTTTTTTTTTTTGTCTTTTGTCTCTTTGAAACAGGGTCTCACCATGCAGCTCAGGCTGGCCTTCAGTTCACTTTATAGACCTGGCTGGTCTGGAACTCCCAGTGATCCTCCTGCCTCAGCCTCCTGAATGCTAGTATTACAGGCATGGGCCACGAGACCCAGCCTCCTCAATCTGTTTTCTGTAAAGTTGTTCCTGCTTTGTGCAGATTTGGGTTACCGTGGTGCACTTGGGACATGTGTACTTGTGTATGTATACTTTTTCAGTCATTTATCTTGGCCAGCTCTTTTTTGTCAAGTTCTCCTCCCCCTTCCCTTAGTATGTCTGTTGTAGCTTTATAGATGTTTAATTTTAGGCACTTTATCTGTGGCACTGATGGATGCTAGAACTAAAGGCTCAGAACAGACATGGAATAGTGCTCAGGAATCTGGAGATGACAAGTCTACCACCTATCTAAAATTGAAAATATGCTCAATTTTGTTTTCAGAAAGTTTTCATTGTACAAATACAGTCACTGGGTACTGCGTAAGAACTTCTTGGTCTATTCTGTCAGTCAAGATTGGGTAGGTGCTTAATTAATTATTTGGTGTTTGTGAGCAGGTAGGAAATGACCACTTCTCAGTGGTGGTGACTAGGAATTTATGGCCTGCATGCTCCAGTAAGCTTTCTTTTTTAAATCATAGAAGCTTCTCAAAGGTTCTCTATCATGGGAGTAGGTGGTAGGGGAAATGTAACTGGGTGGGTGCATAGGTGGTAACTTGCACAGCTGCCCAGAGAGCAACAGCAGCCTCAAGGCTATGAGTGATGAAGGTGGCGCTCCATCTAGGAGTGGAGCAGGGCTGCTGGCCGTGGGAGGACTGGGCAGCCAGGGAAGTGATGCTTTAAGTTCCTGAACTTTCCGGGGCTCTGCAGGCTAGGATGCTATAGTTGGACAATATGAGTCTTGTTTTCCTTTGAAGAATGAGTTTCACAATTGAAGATTAATGATCCTATGAAAGTTTGCTTTTTTTTTTTTGTTTGTTTTGGTATGAGGATAAAAGTTTAAAATGAAAGCCAGGACTTATGGCACACTTCTATAATCCTAACACTTGAGAGGCTGAAGCAGGAGGATCACTGTAAGTTTGAGGCCAGCCTGAGCTACATAGTTCATTCCAGGCTAGCCTGCATGTCATAGCAAAACAAAACAAAACAACAACAATAACAAAATACCCAGAAGTTTAAAATATAGGGAGGAGAAAGAGAGGAAAGGAAAAGGGGATGAAAAATGAGCTGAGAAATGTTATCTACATCTATGAACTCCCCAAGATGGTTATAATCATTCATGCTATAATCATGTACTGACAAAAATTTAAAAATATAAATTAAATTTAAAATGAAACACTAAGTAAATTTCACAGTTATTAAATTCAATAGATATACTGTTACATCTTCCTATTACCTCTAAAAGGTTTATTTTTTCCACTTAATAAAAAGCTCCAAGATGGATGTTGTGGTGCATGCCTATAATCCCAGCACTCAGGAGGCTAAGTTCAAGGCCAGCCTGGCCTACATAGCAACACCCTGTCTCAAAACAAAAAATTAAAAGCTCTAAAAGGGGCCTGGGGAGATAGTTCAGTAGAATAAGCACTTGCCTGGCAAACACAAGGATCTGAGTTCAATCCCTGGTTACAACACACACACACACACACACACACACACACACACACACACAGCTCCAAAAAGAAAGACTAGAACATAAAAAGGGGCATAGAAGGCGAGTAACACACAGTCTCTGCTTTCCCAAGCAATGACAGAGACAGACCCGTTCACTCCTTATGAATTTGCCAGGTTGAATGAGTTTTTGAAAAGCAGAAGGAGTGGCTGTGAACACCAGTGCTATGCTATTTTTCCTATTTGTGCTCTTAACCCTTAAGGTAAGCAAGATACCTGTGCAGAGTACTTAACTATGAACCAGCAGATGAATGGACCAACAACCAAGTCAAATATTGGAATATAATGAACCAGGAAATGCTGGCCCAACATCATATTAACTTGGTTTTTGTTTTGTTTTATTTTTGAGACAGGGTCTCACTATGCAATTCAGGCTGGCCTTGAACTCACTTTATAGCTCAAGCTGGCCTTGAACCAGAAGGAATCCTCCTGCATCAGCCTCCAAGTGCTGGAATTGCAGGTGTGCACCACCATACCCAGCTTCACCATATTAACTCAGAAGTCCTGAAAATGTTTGTAATTCCAGCCAATTGGCATTAGAGTTAGACTGACAGAGTGAGAACCAAGTAGGATAGGTAATGGCCAGAAAACACACTGTATCATTTGTGCTGTTTTTGTGTATACATGTGTGGGATTGGGATTCAAACTCACGACCTTACACAGACTGATAACTGTTACCATCTCTGTGCACTTGAGTCACAGACTTTTGATTTAGTATACTTTATTTCTTTAATACCTGTAGTATTTTTTACCAATACATATAAACTAATGAACATTCCTTTTGTAGCTGGAGACTTTATTAAATCTTTTCCCTGATATTTACACTAAGGTAATGAAAGCCATATTTGGCTTTCTCTGCTGTATTTACTAGATATTCTTACCAATCAGGATTGTCTTCTTTTACCCACTCTCTTCACCCTCCTTTGTGACTGTTTTACCAGTGAGTATTTGAAGAATAAATAATTTTACAGTGCAATATTGTGGCTGCTAGAGTATGTGGTTGTGTGCTTTTGAGTATTGCATTGTAACAGTACATGAATCCTAATTGCACTTGTATTTTACATGTTTTATCATTTGTTATTACTATTATAATTATAAGCACTTTGGTCAAAAGATAGAATTTTAAATATCAGCTTATACATTAAAGGTGCTTATTTTATTGTCTTTGTAGAATTGTATTGCTAATGAAGGACAAAGTTTAGACTTTGAGTAAAACATTTTAGGTAAAGCTTTTGAAATATCTTCCTTAAACTATTTCATATGTATTGAAATTTGGCATAAAACTTAAAGTTCATTTCAGTTTGATCATTTGTAATGCCTCAAATTATGGAATTGCACTTATATAAAATTTATAGGACATTTTACCATAATAAGTTAAGCATATTAAGAATAAAAGTTATGGTTTTTGCTGTCTTGTTTTTAGCGTTCTATATTGGAAGAAGAGATTTTTATACACGAAAAAAATGCCTTTGTTTAGTAAATCACATAAAAACCCAGCAGAAGTTGTGAAAATTCTGAAAGACAACATGACCATTTTGGAAAAACAAGACAAAAAGACAGACAAGGTATGAGCTCAAAAAATAGCATTTCAGATTAAAATTATAGCCATTGTCATGAAAAACATGAAAGTATTTATATCTGACTGAAAAGGTAGCATTCAAAGGTGTTGAAAATGTTCTATTTCTTGGGTAATGGTCACAAAAATGATTATACTTAGCTTTCTTTATATGTTGAAAGTACTCTGTGGATTCTTCTCAAAATGTAAGAATCTTCTAGCTCTTAATAGTAAGGGTTATTTCAGCTGGACATAACTATACAGAAGACTCCTTTTTAAAGAATAATATCTTTGGACTGAGCATGATTGCACATTCATCTAATCCTAGTGCTTGAGAGGCTGAAGCAGGAGGATCTTGAGTTTGAGACCAGCCTGAACTGTGTAGTGAGACCCTATCTCAGAAAATAAAAACAAAAACAAAAAAGTAGTTTCTTGCTCTGTGACTTATTTTTTTATGTATTCTATCTCATTCTACTCCTTTCTTAATTTATGATTTATATACTACAAAATAATAAAACTATAACTTGCTTTCACATATTGAGAAAACCAGACCATAATGTCAAATGAGATGCGTAAGTTTAAATATCAAATGGTCTCTTATATGAGATATCTAAAGAATAAATAATTTAAAGAGAAAAATAAAAGATGGGCAATATCAAACAGGGAGATAGCCTTTTTGCAAATGGAATGGGACCAAGAGATGGAGGCAGGAGTCAGGTGTGTTGTGTACACATACCAGTTCCCTGAAATGAATGTCATCACTGTATCCTGCAAACACAGTAATGAAAATTTTTTAAATATAAAATAATGTAATTGTTAACTAAAGTAATCTGCTTGATCCTCCCCATATTAGTGTAATGAGTTTCTTAAACTGAGATTTACTTCACAGGTCATGTAATTCCCCATTTAGAGCATTCACAATTCAGTGATTTTTAGTATATTCATAAGATTGCACAACTATCACCACTACCTGGTTCTAGGTCATTTTTATCATCTCAGGAGGAAAAACCCTGTACCCATTATCAGTTCTCTCTCATCATCCCCTCCCCCACACCCTGGCACTTGCCATCTGTCTGCTGTCTGCCTCCATGGATTTGCCTATTACTTCTTAAGGCAATGAGTTGTTTATTTTCAAGTTCACATTTAGAAAAAAGATAGTGATAATGTATGATAAATAAGTGAGTTGACAAAGAAAGTTTATGAGCTTTTCCAATGTATGATTTCATATTTGGTCCATTAGAAGATCAGGAAAATGGGAATTTATTAAAAAACCTTAATGTAAAACTTTAAATAAAGACCAGTAACTGCAGATAAGTCTTCAAAATAGATTGAGCTTGCCGGGCATGGTGGCTCACGCCTGTAATCCCAGCACTTGGGAGGCTGAGGCAGGAGGATTGATGCGAGTTCGAGACCAGCCTGGGCTACAAAAGTGAGCTCAGGACCAGCCTCAACCACATAGTGAGACTCTGTCTCAAAAAAAGACAAAAAAAAAAAAAAAAAAAATAGATTGAGCTTAAATTTCTGGAGTAACATTTCTATTTAATTATTAGAAAGATTAGATTGAGTATAATTTAAAGAAAAATTATTTTATTGTCTATTAAGTATAATATTAAAGGTCATTTCATATAAATTTTGGTAGTATTTTCCAAAATAAAAAGTGTTTACTAATGGTAATGTTCACTAATTCTTGTATATTTATAGGTGCCCAATACTCTCACTTACAATCAAACAGGACTTCAGATGTAGTTTCCTAGTTTATTGGTCTGAAAATTTTTATTCTTTTAAACTTTAGTGGGGCTGGGGCTATAGCTCAGTGGTCGAGTGCTTGCCTAGCATGTGTGAGGCCCTGGCTTCCATCTCCAGTACCACAAAAACAAACAAGAAAAACAAAAAATGGTTACCATGCTTTTCTGGTCCCTAGGCTTCAGAAGAAGTGTCAAAATCACTGCAAGCAATGAAAGAAATTATGTGTGGCACGAGTGACAAGGAACCCCCAACAGAGATGGTGGCTCAGCTGGCACAAGAACTCTACAAGAGCGGGCTGCTGGTGACACTGATAGCCGACCTGCAGCTGATAGACTTTGAGGTGAGTGGCCCTGGAGAAGATGGCACTCTAGCTTTCAGCATCTAGTATGTGAATATCAGTATTGGACTTTTTAAATTGCCCATTTAAATTTTTTTCTAAAACTTTTACAAATGCCCTCATTTTTAAAAAGCACAAAAACATACATACTACACTAAAGTTTTGTGTAGCTATGTAGCACAGCTGATGACTAATAATAATAGTAGATAACATTTGTTGAGTGCTTACCATATTTCAGCAGTTTCAAATTTTTCTTTCTTTCTTCTTCTTCTTCTTCTCTCTCTCTCTCTCTCTCTCTCTCTCTCTCTCTCTCTCTCTCTCTCTCTCTCTCTCTTAGTAAGTAATCTGCCCCAAATCACAGTTACTAAGAGTTTCAACTGGGATTCAAACTCAGACAATATCTACCAAGCCAGTTCTTTTTTCATTAAAATATTATATCAGTGATCTGTTAAATGCTAGTAATTTATTCAATGCTAGTTATATAAGACATGTATCTTTTTAAAAACATTTTTATTAGTTTATATTTTCAGCACATAGTTTCTTTACCTTGGGATGACATTTCACTCCTTTTTGTCCCCCCATCTCTTACTGTATGTCTAGTTTAGCATAGTTGGCTGGTGGTATAGCTCAGCAGAGTAAGTGCTTGCTTAGGTAAGCACAGGGGCCAGGGTTCAATCCCTGGCACCACATGCCATGCCAGCCCTGCCCCTGGGTGTGCTGAGCCAGAATGGAGTGTGGGCATGGTGGCACATGCTTGTACTCTCAGCACAAGGGAGGCACAAAGGAGGAGGATCAGCGAGCTACATAGTGAGACCCTGCACACACACACACACACACACACACACACACACACACACGCACACACACACATGCACACATACACTTAAAAAAGCAATTTAATTTAGAATAGTTTTCAGTGAAAATTGCATATATAGGCAAGTTTTGACATTTTTTAAGGTGATGGAATTCCTGGTTTATTTTGTTTCTATTATAGTACTTTGGGTGGTATTCACTGTTTTTGTCTCCTTTGATTCTGAGACAGAGGAGATATGCAGATTTCTCAAGTGAATCACATTTAGTTTTGTTCCCCAGCAAGGAAAGGAAATCTAATTATAGTGATGGTGGTGATTTGGCCAGATAAGGTCAGATCACTGGGGAATCTGTAAATACCATAGCCTATTGCTCTCAGGACAGCTAGAGGAATGTGGAGCAGGACTGCGCAGGACTTAGCCTGCAGGTGAGGGCTGGAAGCAACAGGAGGGCCTCCACTCGTCCTTCCTCTCAAATCCTCCTTTATCTCTTTCTCTCTCCTGCTCTGTTCTCTGCCTTGGACGTTCTCCAGCCCACTGTCTTTGTTTCCTCTTGCCTGGCTTGCTCACTCTTTCCCCACACCTGGGTCACATCTCTCTCAGACTGGCTGTATGTGAAATTAAAGTGTATTCTTGCTGTGTTTCCATATGTTTATTTTTTTATTTACTTTAAATTGACATGTTATGAGCCTTTGCAAAAGTGGTGGCATAGTAGAAATGCTTGAGTTGGGGTTGGAATTGTGTAGTGGGAGCTCTGCCATTTAACCTCACTGAGCCTACTTTCCTATCTGCAGAAGAGTAACAATATAAACTTGAGTAGCTTTAAATTTATGTGTATGTCATATAAGAAGACTAAATGCAAATGCAAACTACATACAAATACCACTATCAGATAGTAGTATTTTCACTCCTATTCATCTAAAGCAAAATCTAAGAGGGGTATTTTTTTCTATGTGTTTGTTTGCTTTAGATTTATGTCAGTAATAATAAATAAGAAAGAGTTCATACTCTCAGATTACAGTTATGGCTCTGTAATTTTCTCTTATTTTGCATGTTTGCTGAGAATAGCCACTTGTTAAACTACAGCCATTATTGATTCAGGTGTTAGTTTAATTAGTTTATAAGATTTGACCAGTTTGGAGACAATGTTACAAGGAATCTGAACAAAGATTTTTATTTTTGAAGAATGACTTACAGAGATGTCATTAGGTTCAGTGTTGGAGAAGTCTTGAGTAGCCACAGAATATCAGGTTCAAAATAGCTTTTAAGGATTGAGAAAATAGGAGGAGAAAACTTTAGGTACCTCCCAACTTTGTTTAGCTTTGGCTTGAATAGGAAACATGGAACAGTAAAAAATAGTTACGCAGGTTTCTTCTATTTTATTGATATTCCAGAAATAAATGTAAAAATCTACAGAGAAAATTCACTTGAAAATTCTTTGAATATTAAGACATTCAGTTTTTTAAACTGACATATGCATTATCTAGTAAACTTGCTGTGCAATCCTTGGAGGAAAAAAAGTACCCTTTTAAATATTTGAGTTTTCTGTGAACATAAAGTCTTACAATGCAGAAAATTAATTACTTTTTAACTTTATGTAAAGATGTACATATAAACTTCCAGAATAATATACTGCATACAATAAGTTTTTCCAGATGGCACAAAACTGTAATTATGAAGATCTGTTACTGTGATGAAACAGTAGACAGATCTTAACTTTTATTTATTCCATGGATATAATAGCAATACCTGAAAATTCAGTAGATGCAGCTGCCTTCTCCTCTGGCCCAAAATAAATACTTCTTAGTTAAATGAATGAGTGAATGAATGAGTGAAAAGCAGTAAAAATTTAGAACAGTTCCATTTTAAGCATTTAATCAGCTACGTATTTCCAGGAAAGTGGCAGTGTCACTAGTGTTACTAACTTACTTGCAGAAGTGTGCTGTGTGTCTTTATGAACTGGGAGAGGGTGACCAGCCTTCCTAGAGAAACTTCCCTCCATTGGCCCTCCAAGCTATCCACAGTTCACTACAGTTCTTCCTGCCTTCAACACATGTTCTAGCGACACAGCACTCCCATGGCCTCCAACTCTCCTGGCTCATCGGCAGCTCTGTGAACGCCTTTTCAATTTGAGAATATCTTGAGCACTGAGTCTGGTTCCCACACACAGATGTGTTCCAGCTGACTGTCTGATTGTTTGAATGAATGTAGGAATTAGAATGAGATCAAAGCAGAAGTAAAGGAATTGAATCAAAAGAAGCTATCCTAAGACGTAACAATGAACTGTTCTTCTTGAGGTATTAGTGAGTTGTGCAGAAGATAATTCACATTTCTTTAAGTGATAATCTTATTTCCATGGATGAATATTCTCTCACTGCTTCTCTAAGAATCAAAACGGTCACTTGATTGTAAAATTGTGTTATGTTTTTGTAACAGAGAGAAAAAAGTTATTTTAGGGATAGGCTGAAACTCTTGCCAGATAATTAGGAAGATGAAGCATCCTTCGCAGGGAACAAATGTAAACTTCTGTTTAGAAGATGCTTTTCCAGGGCTTTTTGTTAGTTATAAGATTACTAGACAGCATCTGGAAGAAAAAAAAAAAAAAAAGAAAAGAATGAGAGAACAGGGCTTAGGTTCCTTTTCAGAGTGAAGTAACAGAAACTTGAGAAAGGTCCCTTTTGGCTAAGGTTAGTAGAGATAAAAAATAGGAGTGAGGTAGGGGGAGGTTTGGAGTGGGGTAAGGAAAAGTTAGCAGAGCAATAATAAGCAGAAGGAGTTTAAGGAAGAAGATAATAAGGTAAGCCAAAGAACGGTAAAGAGAGGTAGAAATCAGTTTGATGTTATTTCTTCATTCTGTGCTTACCCTTTGCTATCCTTAAACTGTTGAGAAAAGAGCAATGTATTAATAATGATGTTGAGTGAAGGAGGAGGACAGGTTTTCTACACTTGGGGTAAACAGTGATGTTGAGAAAATAGCCAGTTAATAAAGGCTGAAAGTAGCTAGGACTGGGTTTGGAACTCACCCTGACAGTAGCCATGATTTTGGATCAGGCAGTAGGGACTAATTCAGAAATCCTGTGACAAGCTCATTTCTTATTCAGAAACCCAGAGGGAGGTCTGGGAAGATAGCTCTATGGCTACCTAGAGAGCAGGAAGTCCCAAGTTCGATCCCAAGTACCTGGCATGGTGGCACATGCCTGTAATGCCAGCACTAGGGAGGCTGAGACAAGTGGGTCACTATGAATCTAAACTATAGCAAGACTCTTCATCAAAAGGAAAGCAAGAAAGAAAAAAACAGAGGGAAGTAACCCTTTGGGCTGAGGGATGGTACTGGAGGATCCTTTATGCTCTTAAATTAAAAAATGTTTCAACCAACCAGTCTTAAAATTTACAAAAGGAAAGAACTATGCTAGAATATTATGACCCATTTAAAAAATGACTTGTGACTAAGACTGGAAGGCTGATGATTTCGTGAATTCAGGATCAAGCTCAGAGCTGTATCTTTTGTGGTTTGGCTAATGTTCAAGACATAGCTTTTTATTTTTTTCAAAATCAAGAAACTTTTATTCATATAAGTAGAATTCTCCAAGTAGAAAGGGGTAAGCAATAAATATTTAAAGATTTAACATTTCTAGCCAGTGTGGTGGCACATGCCTGAAATCCCAGTACTTGGGATGCTGAAGTAGGAGGATCAGTGCAAGTTCGAGACCAGCCTGGGCCACAAAAATGAGCTCAAGGCCAACCTGAACTCTACAGTGAGACGCTATCTCAAAGAGACAAAAAAAAAAAAAAAAAAAAAAGATTTAATATTTCTAAATTTAGTTGAAATTATAGCACATTTCCAAGAAAAATGAACCTTTTGTGCAAGAAATATGAATAAAATCATACCAAAATACACAAAAATGCAATTGTCCAAAACTAACTGTAAAGGAAAAAAATCATTAAATATATACATAAAACAAAAATATTAGCTATGGAGGAGCAAAATTAAATAGCATCTTATTTTAAAAAAAAAAGAGCAGCTGGGTAAGGAACTAGACTAATTAATTCAAAAGACTGGAAAAAATCTGTGCTCATTGAATTTTGAATTTTATACTTAGCAAACATACCTTTGAAAACTATAAGTAGAATATTTTACTTGAAATACTCTAACATCTCCAGATATAGCAGATAGAAAATGAGAAAGATCATAACCTAGAAGGCCAGAGAGTTTGATATGTGGTCCTTAATAAAGAATAAAGAGCTTTCAAAATTGTAGTTATGCAGGACTATGTAAAACAGACATAGTTTTTTGTTGTTGTTGAACCAGGGATCGAACTCAGGACCTTGCACTTGCCAGCCAGGCAGGCACTTGTGCCCCTGAGCTATCTCCTTGGCCCCAGCATAGTTTTGACTGATTTGAAAAAGCACAATGTGATAAGAGATTCAGGGAATAAAGAAATTATTGCAGATGAAAGTTGATGAACTCATTTTATTTTATTTTATTTTATTTTATTTTGTCTTTTTGAGACAGGGTCTTGCTATGCAGTTCAGGCTCACCTTGAGCTCACTTTTGTAGCTGAGGCTGGTATCAAACTCACACCGATCCTCCTTCCTCAGCCTCCCAAATGCTGGGATTACAGGCATGCACCACCAATAATGAACTCATTTTAGAAGCAGCTGTGCTTTGCAAAATGAGGATGGATACAAAGTCAGTGTGGGGGTTCAATAAGAAAGCAGTCCAAAGATGAAGAAAACTCTATTATGTAACTTCATTTTTAAAGATGATTTCTTTCACTGTGGTCATGTAGAAGAAATAGTATCTGACCTCAGAATGTTACAGTTACTTGTCATCGATTGTTTTCAAGAAGATAATCTATTTGTTTGCTGTAAAATTGTTTTGCAACATAAGGATTATTTCTTATTACTGTCAACATAAAATGTAGAGTCTTACACAAGAGGATGTAAGCAAAGGCTTTTATTTGAGTTCAGTAAGGATATCCACCCAGAAAACACGTGTTCCAGTTGTCCAGAATAAGTGCTCTAAATTGGCATCTGAGGAGCTTGGTTTTATAGATATGAAGAATAAAAAGAGATAACAGCAACCCGATGGTCACAGTTGTATTAGGCCACAAGGATAGTACAGCTGGTGATTGCTTGCTGCTCACTCCCTTGTGCATTCCAGGAACAATTTACAGACAAGCAGGAGCCAGTCACTCTCCATCTATTACTGTGATGATATCAGCACTTTACAGTGATCTGAGCTGAAATAGAGAAAGATGAAAATTAACTAGATTGTGAGGCTTTACATCTCAGAGGATAGGATAGCTGCTCCGCAACCCATGTCTGCTGGGCCCAATAGAGGTTTCAGACCTTCTTCCTGTGTGTCTTTACTATATCTCACATGTACAGAGGGAGAGGGAGAGGGGCAGGGGGAAGGGAGGGGAAAGGAGAGGG
>PVJA010023802.1:7127-32775 GCA_004027025.1 Myocastor coypus | reverse complement strand
AAAAAAAAAAAAAAAAAAAAAAAAAGAAAAGAATTATTTGACAACCCTTTTTAGAGTGCTTGGAATGGCATTCTTCCTTACCTCCTCCCGCTTTTGGGCCCTCTTGTCTCCGTGATCCTCATAATGCTCATTGGTCCCTGTGTTGTGCGCTGGGTGATAACTTTTGTCAACAATCGGTTGACATCCATTCTGGCCAAGCCAATACAGGTTCACTACCATCGTTTAGAGCTCAGTGAACATAAAGATCAATATGAATCCCGTCTCCAGCCCGGACCCTATGATGATACAATATAGCTCCTGAAGCGATGAACAGGTAGTCAATGACGGGCAACTAGGACCCACTTGTTTGAGGCACGGGGCCACCTAAGACAGGCACAGGGCCAATAGCTGCCCTGGTAGCCAGAGACAGGTAAAAGCCCAAGATGCCCACAGGTGTAGATGTCCTCGACCTAAGACAGGCACTGTTCCCTCAGGAATATCGGTCCATTCTTATAAGAAGAAAAAGGGGGAGATGTGGGAAGCCACGCCCAGAGATGCTTGCAGAGAGGCATGTCCCAAGGGAACCTGTCAATCATCACTGACGGGCCAATGAGCGAGGAGCACGGCAGGGCAGCTTCCTCTTCCTGCGTCATCCCCGCCTCCTGTCTATATAAACCGCTCACACTACCTCAATAAACGGGACTTGATCAGACCTTTTGACTTGTCCTCATTCTTTGTGTCTCCTGCCCTATCTTTGTCAATCCCCACTTCTCCCCCAGGTACGAACCCGTTGAACGTCCCGCAGGTCGGGACAGAAAGGTTGAGAACCACTGGTCTACAAAGTGTGCAGGGTCTCTCACTACTAGATCGGACTCGTAGTGATCTGCCTGTTTCCAGCCTCCCAAGAGCTGGGCTTACAGGCGTGCACCACCATGCCCAGTCTCAACTGCCGTCTCAGCGCAGGGCCGGCAGCACGAGCCCTAGGATTGAACTACCGGCCCGGCACCTGCTTGCACGTGCTTTAATCCATTGAGCTATTTGGTGGCTCCTAAGTTCTGTGGTGCATTAGTTTCGACCCTTCTTGGTTGAATGTATTTCTAGGTATCTTATTCTTTTTGAAGAATTTTTTTTTCTTGTTTCAGAACCTTTATTTGTTTATTCACTCATTTTTATGGCCGGCTCAGCCCGCCCCAAGGGCAGGACTGGCACAGCATGTGGTGCCAGGGATCGAACCATGGTCCCTGAAGCCGCCCAAGCTTTCCCAAGCAGGCGCTTAGACCACTGAGCCATCCCGCCGGGCCCCTCTATCTTATTCTTTTTGATCCTATTGTAAAAGGAACTGTTTTTGAAAATTCACTTTTAGGTTGGTTATTGCTATTGTATACAAATACAACTGATTTTTGTGTATTGCTCTTGCGTCTTACAAATTTGCTGACTCTATTAACTTTTTTTGACTGTTTGAGACAGGGTCTTTGTTTTTCATTTTTGGGGGGACTGGGGTTTGAACTCACGACGGTGCACTTGCCAGGCAGGCACTTGTGCCACAGAGCTATCTCCCCAGCCCCTGAGACAGGGTCTTGCTGTGTAATTCAAGTTGGCCTTGAGCTCACTTTGTAGCTCAAGCTGGTCTGAAACTTGCAAGGATCCTGCCTCAGCCTCCCAAGGACTAGGATCAAAGGCATATGTCACCAGGCCCAGATCATTTATGAACTTTGACTTGCATGTGGGCTTGGATGAGAGTTTTCACTGTATAAATTCAGACCACTTGCAAATGCAAACCAGCCCTCCAGACCCATGGGATCTGCATCCGTGGATTCAACTACCACAGGCCAAAACTGCTTGGAAACAAACTGCATCTCGCTAGGCACGGTACTGCCTGCCGGCAATCCCAGCTATATGAGAGGCTGAGGCAGGGTGACAGAGAGCCTAAGGCCAGCGTGGTCGATTTAGCTGCACCTTATCTCAGAATTTTCCTCTTCACGGCCTACTCTAGCATAGCACCCCAGCACTGGGGGTGTGGGGGCGGGGCAGGTCCTCACTCACATGCTTAGAACCGGAAGCCAGTGCCAGCTGGGACAAAGGCTGAGCAGAAGCCTCTTGTTCTCCCTCCACCTGTGGGTGCTGGTGGCTTGGCCAGTGCACGCCGTACTCCCAGGGTCTCCACACCCGAGCCCCAGAGACCCACCAGCTTCCTTTGCTGGGCTGTGGGGTCTCCTTGCCCTGGTTTTGCATTTTCCCTGCAGCCCTGGAGGAGCTCAGAGGCAGCCTCCACCCCCACCCCGGGCTAAACAAAGCCGGCCCGCAGCACTCTCCAGGAAGGTCACCTGTCTAGGCTTGGCACACAGGGCCCTGAATAGCCGGTCTCCTCCCACCTGGCCTTCCGCTGTTCCCCCAACCCCCCTTCCAGCCCATCTGTCTTGCACCTGCCAGGTTTCCTCCAGCGTCTTGTTCTGGGGCCTCCCACAGACAAACGCCTCAAACTCCAGGGCTCCAGCCAGCTGCTGCTGTTCCTTCCAGAGACGCGGTGGGGCCACCCACCTCCTGCAGCCTGCCTGACCGGTTCCTGCAGACCGAGATAACCCCACCGGCCGAGAGCCTCACTGCGGAGTGGCGTGGCTGTCGTCTACTCTGTGTCCTCAGCTCTCTTTGTGTCACTTGGCACCTGTTATTAAACAAAGGTTTTAATTAGGTGTGGTGGTACACACTTGTAAGGCCCAGAACTCTGGGAGGCTGAGGGAGGAGGATTTTTAAATTTAAACCCAATCTGGGTAACTTGGCAACTTAGTGAAACTCTGTTTCAAAGTAAAATACAAGCAAATTCAATTTTAAAAAATCATCATCATAATAAAATAAGATAAAGAGCTCCTACATGTAGGACAGTATTGCAAAATAGAACAATAGATGGATAGAAAACAGAGAAAGAAAGAGAGACAGAGAGAGACAGAGAGAGAGAGAGAGAAGAGTTAGAAGACACCGAGGTAAACTTACAACCCCAGACTCCAGGTCACCAAAGGCCATCCCAGGGAGCAATGAGGTGGCACAATCTGAAAGCTACCTGCCCAAACCTTGTGACATGGTGACCCAGAAGCAGCAAAGCATGGGGCCAGGGAGATAGCTCAGGTGCACAAGTGCCTGCCTGGCAATAGACCGGGAGATGGTTGGCACTGAAAGAGCACTTTGTACCTATAACCCTTACTACGTGGGAAGCTGAGGCAGGAGGATTGCAGCTGTCAGGCCAGCCTCAGTAATTTAGCAAGATGCTTTGTCGAAGGATAGAAAAAAAAAAATGAAGGAAGGAAGGAAAAAGGAAAGGGAAAGGAAGAAAGAGAAAGGGTACACAAGCAAGCAAAGAGGTGGGGAATGTAGGTCAGGTGCAGAACACCCCTGGGTTCTATATCCAGTACTACACGCACGCACTCACGCACGCACGCAGTTCTACATCCAGTACTACACGCACGCACTCACGCACGCACGCAGTTCTATATCCAGTACTACACGCACGCACTCACGCACGCACGCACACAGAAAAGGAAGGACTTTGTGACTGTTAGCGTCCCGTCCCGGGGGCGGGGCCACCCCAGGGTCTTACCAGGAAGCACCAGGGCCCATCAGACAGCAGAGGCGCAGGGGCCTGGGTGAGCGGCGCCCTGCTGGTTTCCAAAGCAAGGGCTGGGTATGGCAGGACGCCGGCTCTGCAGCAAGGGGCTCACTCTGTCCCCCGGAGCTGCCAGGTCCTGGGGAGATGGAGATAGGCGGCTACAGGGCTAGAGGGTAACACACTGGCTGAACACTTGCAGAGCAGGCAGGAAGGCCTGGGTTCAGTCCCCAGCACCAGGAAGAACACTTCAATTAAGGTTTTAAGCCGGACGTGGTGGCTCACGCCTGTAATCCCAGCACTCGGGAGGCTGAGGCAGGAGGATTGGTGCGAGTTCGAGACCAGCCTGGGCTACAAAAGTGAGCTCAGGACCAGCCTCAACTGCATAGCGAGACCCTGTCTCAAAAA
This sequence comes from Myocastor coypus, assembly GCA_004027025.1. Lineage (NCBI taxonomy): Eukaryota > Metazoa > Chordata > Mammalia > Rodentia > Myocastoridae > Myocastor > Myocastor coypus. Next base: position 28,793 of record PVJA010023802.1, on the reverse strand, counting down.
GACAAAAAAAAAAAGAAAAAAAGGTTTTAAACATGTAGGCGGGGACATAGCTCAGGGGCACAGCATTTGCCTGGCAGAGGCAAGATCCTGAGTTTGGTTCTCGGTATTAAAAAAAAAAAAAGTGAGCTGGATACCATGGCGTGTGTCTGTAATTCTGGGTACAGAAAGGCTGAGTGAGGGGGATCACTTGAGCCCAAGCCTAAAGAGTGTAATGAGACCTCCCCCCAACATGTGTACATACATATTTTTTAAAAGGTAAAAAAGCAAAAAAAAAAGTAAAAAAGCAGGGGGAAAGCCAGATATGGTGGCACATATCTGTAATCCTAGCACTCTGACAGCCTGACTCAGCAGGACTTATTTATTTTATTTATTTATTTTTTTCTGGCAGCTCAGCCTGCCCAGGGGTGGGGCTGGCACAGCATGTGGTGCTGGGGATCGAACTGTGGTCCCTGCAGTTGCCTAAAGCTTTCCTAAGCAGACATTTTAGACCACTGAACCATCTTTCCGGCCCCTGACAGTCTGACTCAGGAAAATAATAAAACTGAGCTAAGCCCTGGCACCTCAAAAGACTTAGTAAAACCTGGCCTCAAAATTAAAAATCAAGGGGGCTGGGGAGATAGCTCAGCAGACTAAAGCGCCTGCTTAGGCAAATTTAGGCGGGCGCAGAGGTTGGGATTTGATTCTAGGCACCATGTGCCACTCTAGCCCTGCCCTGGGGCATAGAGCTGGCCAGAGTCTGGGGCTGGTGGCACACACCTATAATCCCAGTGCTGGAGAGACTGAAAGCAGGAGGATCACCACGTGTCCAAATTGCATAGTGAGACACTGCAACAACCAAATACTTTTTTTTTTTTTTTTTTTTTTTTGTCTTTTTGAAACAGGGTCTCACTATGCAATTCAGGCTGGAGCTCACTTTTGTAGCCCAGGCTGGTCTGGAACTCACACTGATCCTCCTGCCTCAGCCTCCCAAGTGCTGGGACTACAGGCGTGCGCCACCACGCCCAGCTCCCAAATACATTTTTAAAAATACAAATAAATAATCCGGCATGGTGGCGCATGCCTGTAGTCCCAGCACTTGGGAGGCTGAGGCAGGAGGATCGGTGCGAGTTCCAGAGCAGCCTCCACTCGCTCAGAAGCAGCTGTGGCCTCGAGAGCCTGCAGCGTCAGCACTCTGCGAGGATGAGGCCTGAGGTCGGCAAGCTTGAGCTCAGGCTGCGCGAGCCAGTGACGGGAGGAGACTGTGTCAGAATGAAGAAAGGGCTGGAGACATAGCGCAGCAGGAAGGCCTGGGGGTCTACCCCAAGTATTGTGGGGGAGTAGGGGAAAAGACAGAGAGAGACACAGACAGACAGACAGACAGACAGACAGAGACAAAGAGACAGAGAGACAGAGAAGACAGACAGGCAGACAGAGATAGACAGAGACAGAGAGACAGAGAGACAGACAGAGATGAGAGACAGACAGAGAGGCAGACAGAGACACTGACAGACAGAAACAGAGACAGATAGAGATAGACAGAGACAGAGAGACAGAGACATAGAGACAGAGACAGACAGACAGACAGACAGACAGATTTAGAAAACTGTGTCAAAAGGGAAGCAGAACTCAGCATCTTCAAAGGCTGACCGAGGGCCAAGGCCCCCTCTGTTTGGCCCCTTCCCCTCCCTCCTTTGGCATGGCCGAGGCCCCCCTGGTGCAGAGAGGCTGCTGCTCATCAGCCTGGGGCAGGAAGCCCCTCACAGCTGGCCTCGGAGGTGGCAGCAGTGCCAACCACATAGGTGACACAGCGAAAGGGGCCACACAGGAGCTGTCCATAGACCACACCCCAGAACATCAGGCCAGGGGCTTCCAGAACATCCTGTTGCAATCCTTTTCCTCCCCTCCTCCAGTTGCCAGGCAACCACTGTGCATCTGGACCAAAGCAAGAAGCAACTGGTTTAAGGGAACACGTAGCCCCAAAATGAACGCACGTGAAAAGGTATCCTTGCAAATGCGAAATATAGCTATACCCAACACCAGAACACTTAAATATGTAAGGAAAATACTTTAAAAATGTTCTTCTTTTTTTTTTTTAAACTTTATTTATGTTATGGCCATCTTAGCCTGCCCTGGGGATGGGGCTACATAGCATGTGGTACTAAGGACCAAACCTCAGTCCCTACATTTGCCTAAGCAGGTACTTTAGACCACTGAGCTAGCTCACCGGCCCTAAAAATGTTTTTAATAGCACATACTTGAAGCTGGGCCATGTTGGCTCATGCCTGTAGTCCAAGACTAGCCTGAGCTACAAAAAACAAGCTCAAGGCCAGCCTGAACTGAAAAGCGAGACCCTGTCTCAAAGAGATTACAAAAAAAAAAAAAAAAAAAAGGGAGCCTGGCAGGATGGCTCAGTGGTCTAAAGCGCTTGCTTGAGAAAGCTTAGGCGGCTGCAGGGACCGCGGTTCAATCCCCAGCACCACACGCTGTGCCAGCCCTGCTCTCAGGGCAGGCTGAGTTGGCCATAAAAATAAATAAATAAACAAAGAAAAGTTCTGAAACAAGAAAAAAAAAGGCACATACTCCTGATATATAATAGGGGCTGGTTAGATAGCTCAGTGTATTAAAGCACCTGCTTAGGCAGACATAGGGGCCCGGGTTTGACTCCCACAGCACAGTGCCAGCCCTACCCCCAGGGTGCGCTGAGATGGCAATTGAGACTGCGTACAGTGGCACACACCTATAATTCCAGGACTTGAGAGGCTGTAAACAGGAGGATCACTACCAGTCTGATCTGTGTAGTGGGACCTTGTAGACCCTGCACCAAATACATTAAAAAGAAATAAAAATACACAATAAACCTGTGGTTTATAATGTTTGCATGCCAGTGGCCGAGTTGGCCCCTGGACACAACACATTGGCATTTGGCATTCTGCTTTTCATCTCCATCCTGTCCCCTCCCTGTCCCCTCCCTCTTCCTCTTGATCCCCTTCTGCTTTGTGCAATATCTATAGAGTCTCACTACACAGCTCAGACTCATAGCAGTCCTCCTGTTTCCTGCCTCCCGAGTGCTGGGGTTACAGGTGCAAGGTCACCATGCCCGAACTCCATCACCGGCTCAGTGGCTCGAGATTGGGGCTGGCACGGCAGGTGGGGCCAGGAACCAAACCCTTGGCCCCTGCTCTTCCCTAAGCAAATGCTTAGTCCACTGAGCTATACTGCCGGCCCTCATTTTCTTTTGTTTTCCATCTATTTTCTTACCATGACTCAAGTTCATCCTTCTTTACAGCGGAGGAGTACTCCATCGCATGTACGGACCCCGCTTCCTTCCTCCACTGCTCTGCTGATTGCCCCGAGGCCACCTCCCAGACTTTGCTACTGCGAATTGTGCAGCCACAAACATGGGGTGCACGGGGCACTGTCCTATAATGGCTTTAAACAGGAGGATGCCTAGAAGGGGTTAGCTGGGTCACATGGAATTTCTAGTTTTTGTTCTTTGTGGAATCTCAGCAAATATTAATAGATCTGCCTAAGTCACTCTTCTCTCATTGCTGGGACAAATACCTGACACTCAAAATGAGGGCAGGAAAGGTTTATTTAGCTCACAGTTATTGGAGGTTTCAGGCCACATTCAGCTGGCTCCAAGGCAGAGAGACGCACGTCAGGAAACAACTTTTAACGGTGGTGGACAAAGAGCAAGAGCCCAGGGAGAGCCAGCAGCAGCTCAAGCAGCTAACTTCTCTTCCTCCCTTACGCTGAAATGCAAATCATCTGCTCCAGGGAAGGAGTAGCACCTATTTTTAGAATAATCAATTACAAATTTCAGAAGCCACCCCATGACTGCATGAGGCTTTGGGGGGACACCTATACACAAACCATAATATCCTGCCTCTGGATCCCCAAAGACTCGTCATGAACATCCCTTTAAGCAAAAGACATTCTAGTCCATCTGTAAGAGTTCCCATACAAGATCTAAAAGGAGAGAGGGGCTGGGGAGATAGATCAGAGGCACAAGTGCCTGCCTGGCAAGTGCAGAGTCCTGAGTGCAATCACTGGTTCTGGAAAAAAAAAAAAATTAAAAGGAGAGGCTCTGCCACATTAATGGCAGGGTATTCCAATACCCACTTTCTGCGGCAGACAGATCATGCAGCTAGGATAGCAGTATGGAAACTTGAGACCTGAACCATTCTGTAATCAAATGGCTTCCACAAACACAGGGAGGACAGCCCAGCCACGCACACATGTTCTTTTCCAAGGCCGATCACTGTTCTCTAGGGAGGGTCATGTGTTAGGCACACAGCAAGTCTTAACAAACATAGGAAGAGAGAGATTCAACGAACTTGCTTTCCTAACCATCATGGGATGAAGCTGGAACATTCCGAAAATAACACACTCCCTAAACGATGAACTATAGAAACTGACTCTGTCTCAGGAAACCCCCTCAAAACCAAAGAAATATAAAAAAGTAAAGGACCGGCCAGATAGCCCAGCAGATTAAAGCGCCTGCTTAGGAAGATGCAAGGGATGGGTTTGATCCCCGACCTGCCCTACTGGCCTCACTCCAGGGGGGTGGAGGGTGCTGAGATGGAGATTGAGATTGGGTGTGATGGTGCGGAGCCTGTAATCCCAGAGCTTGGGAGGCTGAAAGCAGGAGGATCACTGTGAGTCCAATCTGGGTAGTGAGACCTTGTAGACCCTATACTAAATATATTTTAAATATATTAAAAAAAAAAAAGTTAAATGACCTGGCCTCCCTGGTCCTGTGTCCTCCTTTAGGGCTAGATCTTCCACCTTTGTTTTATTTTATTTTTTGTCTTTTTGAGATAGGGTCTCTCTATGCAGCTCAGGCTGGCCTTGAGCTCATTTTTGTAGCCCAGGCTGGTCTCGAACTTGCACTGATCCTCCTGGCCTCAGACTCCCAAGTGCTGGAATTACAGGCATGCACCACCACGCCTGGCTTGGATCTTCCATCTTTGGGCAAGAACTAAAGATGCCCTCCACCGGTCTAGGGTCCTGCCCCTGTGGACAGAAGAGCCCTGTCTGCCTCCCAATCCTGCAAGCTCTGGAGTGGCATCAGTCCCGTTTCTCCTCTCAAAGGCTCTATCTTCTTGTTTTTTGTTTTTTTTTTTTAAATTTAAATCACTTATTTATTTGGTAAAGGGTCTCACTGTACAGCTCAGACTCATAGTGATTCTTCTGCCTCAGTCTCCCTAGAGCTGGGATTACAGTCGTAGGCCACCACACCCGGTTTCTGTGGCCCACACGGTGCAGGAAAGGCACAGGGCAGGTGCATCATGTGGTAATAGGGATCAAACCCCAGGTCTTTGAGCTTGCCCAGCAGGCACTTAGACAGCTGAGCCATCTGGCCAGCCCTTAAACTGAGCTTCTCATATAAGGTAAATCATGTGATCTTTAAGCCTATGTATCTGATGATTTATTTCATTTAACATTATGTTCTTAAGGTGCATCCACTTTCCGAGTAAACGGATGGTTTAACTCTCTAGCTCAGGTCCTGGTTTCCTTGAGCAACTCCTCTCCCGCCTGGACATGCGGGTCCCCAGTGCATATCTCGCCTGAACTCTCTATCCTACTCCCCGCAGGCTCCCTTTCTGGACCCCTCCTGCCAAGAAGGCAGCTGGTAGGATCAATTCTGCAGGGCCGGGCAGGGCGGGGCGGGGCGGGGCGGGGCGGGGCGGGACGATGAGCTCCCCGCAAGGTCAACTGGGAAGGTAGTGGGGCAGTGAGCCGTAGAGAGTGGGCTGGCCATGGCCCGCCACGCCGCGTCCCCAAGCCCGCGACTACGCGAAACCGAGTCGGCCCAGCCTTGCCCACCTGGAGCAGGAGGCGGAGGAATGTGAATAGGGAGCCCAGACCCGACTCCCACAAGCCCCGCCCAGCATTAAGCCCCGCCCCTTCACTAAGCGCCATTCCTGAAAGCCGGCCTCTGCGATAAGCCCCGCCCATTCTACCCGGAGCTCTTAGCGTCATTCATCAGGCTCCACCCGTTCCTCCGAGCCCCGCCCCCAGAAACCCCGCCCACTCCCCCTTGGATCCTAGTCTACTCCGAGCCGAGCCGCAGCAGTGAGGCTCCGCCTGGGAGGTTAAGAATGTGCTGAATACCTTTAGAGAACCTGGAGGTGGCAACGGAAGAGCAAACCGAACAAGCCTCGGGATGTGGCTCCGCAGTATAACACGCGCCAAGTCCTGAGTTGATCTCCACAGCACTGCAAAAAAGAAAAAAATAAAAGTAATCCGTGGGCCTGGAGTGGGGGTGCACACCTTGATCTCAGCCCTCAGAAGACCGAGGCAGGAGGATCGTGAATTTGAGGCCAACCCCGGCAACATTGCTCAGGGTCGTTGAGACTGGGTCTCAGTGGGGAGATCCCTGCTGTGTCCCCCGTCCCTCTGTCTTTCCCAGCCCACTCTCTCCTGTTCCCAGTAGGTCACCCTGACCCAGGTTAAAAAAAAACAAAAAAAAAACGTGTCTTGTAGCTGAAATGTGCTTTACTTCTTGCGGCCATGATTAACTGGGGATTCTGACTGTTCGCAAAACGAGTCTTCTGTCTTTATTGAGGTTATTAGTAACGGTTTTACTGGGGTCGCTCTCCATGTGCTACTGGCGTAGGGGCTTTTGGGTTAGCTCAGTGATTAAAGCGCTTTTGTGGGTAATCCCAGTCAGACACAGGGGACAGCGATTCAGTCCCCAGCCCCACCCTCAAGGCAGCCTGAGCCAGCCAAAAAAAAAAGAAGGTCTCAATATAGTACTGGAGAAAATCCATGCGCCACCCCCTCAGCGCATTAAACATTTACCGTTAGCGATGTGAACTGGGGGCGCCCCTTCCCTGCAGCCAGGTTTCAGTGTAGCCAACACCCCACCTCCTGCCCCCCTCAAGCCACCAGGCACTTGGGTTTGCTTTCCGTTCCCCTGGATTCTTCTATTCTCAAAACCGGAGCATCTTTGTGCTGTGAGGAAGCACTCTGCAGGCCAGGAGGAGCATTGTGATGTCAAGCACCCAGGTGGACAGGTGGTTTAGGAGAGGGCCTCAGGGACAGGCTTCCTCTTCAGTGAGGGAGCTGCACAAGGTAGAGGCCCTGTGGGGAGATGATGGGGTGCTGCTGGCCAAGAGGCTTGGGGTGGATGGGTACAGAAGGAGCATGAGGAGCTGAATCTATGAGACAGCGGGGCTCAGGGCATGCTCCCCTCCAGCAGGGAGAAGTCTGGAGCCCCAGGAGTGCAGGGAAGGGGGAGGGAGGAGGGTGGGGCATGGCAGGGTGGGGCCCCACCTATAAAGGTGCAGTACAGCCCCTGCTCCTCTCAGGCTGTGCACCCCTGCTGGCCCCAGCACCTGCGACCCCGTGGTCGATCATCGGTGAGTCCTCCTGGGCCCCCAGGTGGGCCCCACAGCAGGTCTCCTCTGTCCTTGGAATCCTAGGTGTTGTCACCTACCTCTCTTGCCGTGGGTCCAGGGTCTGGCTTGAGATGTAAGTGTTCCCAGGGTCCACAGCTGTCCTCCTCAGACCCCATCGCTCCTTTCTGCCTCCCCAGGTGGCTCCTGTGATCCCTTGAGGGCCAGCCTGTACCATGAGTCCGTGGCTCCTTGCCTGCCTGATGGCTTCCTTTGTGGCAGCCTGGGTCCCTGCTGTCCACACCCAAGGTACTATCTTTGGTCTCCCCTCCCCTCTCCTAGAACCTGATCTCACCCCCTCTGCACATCCCTTGATGTCCCCTTTGGGTCCTCCCCTCTTTCTGGAGTCCCCAGCCAGGGTAGGAATTCCTGGTGTTTGCTCAACTCCAATAGAGGGAAATGGAGGGTCCCCGAGTCCTTTTCCGGATACCCTTTTCCCTGCTCTGGTGACCTTTGTGGCCTTAGCAGAGGGCTGGGGAGCAGAGCAGTCTCTTGGGCTTAGAGACGTAGCCTTGGCCGTGGTGTTGCCACTGGCCACCGTGCATGCATTGCACGCCAGAGTCCACCTCAGGCCCTGTCCCCAAGTTTCTGTGCAAACTGGCTGACAGTTGTGACTCAGTTTCATGGGCCTCAGTTTCCCCATCTGGAGGGCGAGGATGTGAAATCTGCACCGTGTGGAGGAGGCACGAGGACCCGGTGAACCGGCAGCTACAGAATCCTCTCGGCCCAGTGCTTGGCACCTGAGATAAGCACTGTTATCTCAGTGCAAGAGTGGCTCTGCTTCCTCCCCACCCCCACTCTAGAGCAGGATTTGGGGGGCCAAAGGCCAGTTCTAAGTGTGCAGCCTGCAAAGGGGAACACTGTCAGCTCAAGTCCCCAGCCAGAGGCTTCAGATTCAGCTGGATCCAGCGGCTTAAAGGGCACTTGTCAGGAGCCCAGACTCGGGTGCTGCGTCCCCGTGGGCCCTGGTGACAGCACGGGGTCCCACAGACAGCCTAGCAGGGGTCTGGGGTCCTGCCCCCAGGTGTAGGCCTTACCCTTTGCCCAGGAGGGAGGCTGGGCTCCACCGTTCTGCTATCAGGGCCAGGCCCAGCCCCTGCCCTTTGATCACAGGGAGTGCGGCCTTCAGTGTGGGGAGCTACCCTGGAGAATCCCTGGAGCACAGGTCCCATCTGCCACCTAGCTGGCCTCTGGGGCCAAGGTCCAGGATGCAGGGGACTGAGCCTCCCCCTCCTCCACAGCCCAGCCCCTAGAAGTGGAAGTGAAAAGCGAGCTCCAGTAGAGGGTGGCTGAAGAGCCCACCTCGGTTTCCTCCCCACCTGTGCTCCCACGACCACCTCTGATCATTTCCTCCACCTTCCTGCCATCGCCACCTCCTCCTTATGCAACCCTGGTGTCACTGTCACCCTCCTTTGCATCGAGCAGCCTCCCCGTCTCCCCAGCAGACTTCAGAGAGTTCCCCTGAGGCAGCCCATGTGTGCTCAGGCTCCCCGCTGTATTGTCTACATGTCTGGCTCTGGCATCCACAGGAGCTCTTCAAACACATCTGTGACAGCCAGGTGCGGTGGGGCCCACCCGCCCACCACCCTAACACTCAGGAAGCAACTGTGGCAGGAGGATTGCCGTGAGTTCAAGGCCAACCTGGGCTACATAGTGAGGAGACCATGTCTCAAAAAAAAAAAAAAAAAAAAAAAAGTGTTATTACTAGGCACATAAACGCACCCAGAATTCCCAGGTTTGGTCAGAACCACTTGAATGGTCACTGTGGAGGGGTCAGAAAGGAGGGGAATCTGAGTTGGACCCGTGTAGGAACAGGGTAGCACTGAGCGGGGGGCCAGGGCCGGAGAAGCAGTCAGGCCCTGTGCTCCTTTTCAGGAAAAGGGGGTGGGAGGGGGGCCCTCGGCCCTCCCAGGTTGCTGACCTCCAGCCCTGAGCAGGAGTAGGAGGCATCTTGGGCTATCCCTCTGGTGGTCCGTACCTGTCCTGGCCAGGGCCTCTGGAGCCTTCTGGCTTCTGCTTGGGGCCCTGTACCAACAGGTAACGGTGAGCCAGTAGGAGTCTTTTCTTTTTTTTCTTTTTTTGCCTTTTTGAGACAGAGTCTCACTATGTAGTTCCAGCTGGCCTGAAGCTTACCTTTGTAGCCCAGGTTGCTGTGAAACTCACACCGATCCTCCTGCCTCAGCTTCCCAAGTGCTGGGATTACAGACATGGCCCACCATGCCTGACTCCTTTTCTATTTTCCTTCCTTCCTTCTTTTTTTTTTTTTTTTTTTCTCCAGATTTTGAGACAGTTGCTCTATGTAGCCCTGGCTAGCCTTGAGCTTATAGCAATCTTCCTGTCTCAGCCTCCTGAGTGCTGGGAAGTCAAGGCCTATGTCACTGTGTCCAGGGTTCTTGGTCTTTGCAGGGTCTAGAACTGTAGCATTTATTTGCCTGCACTTCTCACCAATGCCTGTGTCTATGGCTGTTTCCGACAAGCGCGCGCGCGCACACACACACACACACACACACTGCCTTCAGTGTGCAGGTGGCGTGTGTTTTCGCAGGTGTCACCGAGGACTGCTGTCTGGGCTACACCCCCCACCTTAGGCGGTCCCTGTTCCGGAAAATCAGAAGTTTCTATTGGCAGGAGGTGAGCGGAAGTTGCAATCTGCGTGCTGTGATGTGAGTAGGGGGTCCAGGGGGCGGGTGGTGGTGAGGGCTGCACGTGGCCTTGGCCCTCTCCTTTGCACTCTAACTTGACCCCCGTCCCCCTAGATTCGAGCTCCAAGAGTCCGACAGGGTTGTGTGTGGGAACCCACGGGACAAGATTGTGAGGAAGGCCATAGAATTCTTGTCGAAATCCCGCCGGAAAGTCAGCAATAGCACCGCTACCCCAGGTGGGTGAGACCCAGCCCTCCGCGTGTGCGGGTCCTCAGAAGAGGTGGCCTCGTGCACCCCTTCTCCGGAGACTCTGCTGCTGGTCAATAGGAGACAGAAGGAATGAGCCACGGCTGGGTCCGGCTCAGTGTTTCTGCAGCTCAGGTATCTTTCAAGGGCTGCAGAAGGAGAGCTCATGGCGGAAACTCATCTGTGCAAATAATAAGCCCGTGGCTTCAGGCTTGGCAGAGGCCAGCAGTTGGAAGACAGTGGTAGGGTCTGATTGCTTCCGTCTCTGTCCTCTGACAGCCTTGCAGGCTCCGGGGAAAAAGGTGCATCCTGGAGCGTTCAAGAGGCCGTGGAGCAGGCTGAAGCAGCCCATGGGCAACAGAAAGAATGCTGGGTAAGGACTCCGGGTCACGTGACCCTCGCTCCTCTGTCACCTCTGCTCAGGCCTGAGGGCCATCTCAAGACCCAGGAGAGCCAGCTGAGTGCCAGTCCTGGTTGCTCAGGCAGGAGGCTTCTACTAGGAGCTCCAGCCAAGTCCGGGAGGCTTGGGTGAACCCCGGTGCAAAACACCAGGCAGGGGAGCCAAGAGGTAGTGGGGTCCAGTGGATGGAAAGGATATATTTTCTTTAGTTCATAACTCACTCAATATGGGGTAACTAGGGCTGGCGAGATGGCTCAGTGGTCTAAAGCGTCTGCTTAGGCAAGCTTAGGCAACCACAGGGACCGTGCGTGATTTGATCCCTGGCACCACATGCTGCACCAGCCCCACCCCCAGGGTGGGCTGAGTGGGCCATAACATAAATAAAGGTTTTTTTTTTTTTTTTTTAAAGAAAAGCTCTTTAAATACAGGGTAAACTGGGCATGGTGGTGCGTGCTTATAATCCCAGCACTTGGGAGGCTGAGGCAGGAGGATTGGTGAGAGTTCAAGACCAGCCTGTGCTACAAAGTGAGTTCAAGGCCAGTCTGAACTGCATAATGAGACCTTGTCTCAAAAAGACAATCAATTAATCAATCAATCAATAAAGGGTAACTTCTTCCCTCTGAGCCACTCTGTAGCAGGAAGGCGTGGGTCTGTGGAGAATACATACTGCATCTGTGCCTGTGCCTGCGTATGGCTCTGGGTGGCCTCCCAGTACCGAAAGCAAAACGCACAACTTCCAGGAGACAGCGACAGTTCCCATAGGTTAAGGGCTCCGTCGCATAGGACCCCCACCCACCCACCCACGCAGACACAGACAGCCTGGGCTTCAGTTTCCCCATCTGTAAAGAGGAGACGATAACAACATTGTTTATTCCACAGGCCTCTAGTGACCAAAAAACGAATCAACAGTCGCCCGGTGATTGGTTACGTAGCACCCATCTGGCAAGTTGCTGCCTCCCCTTCCGAATGATGAGGTATGAGCAGCACTCTGGTGATCAGCTCCTGGGGTCCTCTTATACTAGAGCAGCCCTGGGACTCGAGGAACACTTCCTGCACCTGCTGGTTTATTGTAAAGGACAGTAGGAAGGCTTTGCAGGTGTGGCCAGATAAAAGAGGTACTTGATATGGTAAAAAAAATACAGTGAATGAATGTTCAAGTCTTTTTTCTAACCCCCAGCCTCCCTCCCCCTCTTTCTTTCAGCTTCTCTCAACTATGTAAGTCATTAAGTTACCCAGATTGAATTTGAATTTGTGATCCTCTTGCATCAGCCTCCCAAAGTGCTGTGATTATAGACACATACCTTCATACACAGCTTTTAATTATTATTATTATTGCTGTTGTTATTATATTATTGGTACTGAGAATCAAACTCAGCACCTTGTGCTTGCCAGGCAGGCATTTGTGCCACTGAGCTACATCCCTGGCCCCAGCATTCATTCATTCATTCATTCATTCACTCATTCATTCATTCATTCAGAGACCAGGTCTCTCTCTGAGTTCAATAGTCCAAGCTGGCACTGAAGTCACTATCGAGGGCCTGAGGATTTATCTCAGTGGTAGAACAGTTGGCTAGCAAGTCGGAGGCCCTGGGTTTGGTCCTCAGCACCAACAAAATTAAAAAGCAAAGGGAAACAAAATCCCAAAGCAAAACAAAACCACAAAACCAAAGCAAATGGAGCTGGGCGTGGTGGCACATGCCTATAATCGCTGTGAGTTCAAGACCAGCCTGGACTACAAAAGTGAGTTCAAGGCCAGCCTGAACTGCATAGTGAGAGCCTGTCTCAAAAAGACAAAAAAAAAAAAAAAAAAAAAAGGAAAGCTTGGGCAGCTGCAGGGACTGTGGTTCGATCCCTGGCACCACATGCTGCACCAGCCCTGCTCTCAAGGCAGGCTGAGCTGGCCATAAAAATAAACAAACAAAAGTTCTGAAAAAAAAAAAAAAAAAAAAAAAAGACATACAGAGCTGTTTCAGAAAGTGCCAAGAAGCATGGGATAAGGTGTGTTTGAAGGGAAGGGGAGGATTTTGAGTATTCTGAGAGGAATTCACAGCACCATCTCTTTAACTGTAATAAATATTTTAAACTTTATTTATTTATTTATTTATTTATTTATTTTGGCTTTTTGAGACAGGGTCTCACTGTGCAGTTCAGGCTGGCTTTGAGCTCACTTTTGTAGCCCAGGCTGGTCTCGAACTCACACCAATCCTCCTGCCTCAGCCTCCCAAGTGCTGGGATTACAGGCGTGAGCCACCACGTCCGGCAATATTTTAAACTTTAAACACACAGTCGTACACTGTGCTCAGCACTGTACATAGTGCATTATTAAGGGAATGAATAGCTTGATGAAAGAGATGCACAGGGCAAAGTTTGCAGAGGTCCCCAGCCCCGGGGCTGTGGAATCCAGGTGTGCCACCCTCCTGGCACACAGATGGGTTCACCCACCTGGAATCCTTCTGCAGCCTGCTGCAGAGAAACTTTTTATGGAGGCTTTATCATGGAGGCATGTTGGATTATGAACCCTACCTCCAGAGCCTTTCCCCATTTCCCAGCCCTGCCTGCAGGCTTCTAATCACAACCTGCACTTTTGATTCTTAAAAACAAAGACAGGGCCATGCACCCGGAAGTTCCAAGGAGTTTAGGGGCTCTGTGCTAGCAGTTGGTGAGATAGCTCAGGGGTCTAAAGCACCTGCTTAGGCAACTACAGGGACCACAGTTCAGTCCCAGGCACCATGTGCTGTGCCAGCCCCACCCTAGGGCAGGCTGAGCTGGCCATAACATAAAGTTCCTTTTTTCTTTCTTTTTTTTTTTTTTTTTAAAAGACCAAAGGTCAACACAAAAGATGCTGCTCCTCTTGGTTCAGATTGCAAGGAGTTTAGAGCTCCATGGTGGGAGGGGGACAGAGCAGCCACTAGCCCCTCTCCTCCCTCTCCTGTAGGCCGCTGAGTCCCGACCTTTCTTCGACCCTCCGATGGCACCGGGACTGCGTCTTTCTAGCTGCTGCCCTGCCCCATGTCCTTCAGCATACGATGCCCTCAGCCCTGTGCCGGCGTCGCATCCTCTCTGGCCTGGCCTCTTCCTGCTCTGACGCAGTTGGAAAGAGCTTCAGCCCAGACCAGCATCGATCTTGGGCAGAGACTCACACTAAAGACCACAGCCTCGCCCCGGGGAACCTTGCTTACCTCCTGTGACCTCTTGCCACGCCACCTTCCCAGGTCCCTGCAAAACTTTAGTTGGTCTGAGGACATCTCCTAACCTGTTTTTTTTTTTTTTTTTTTAGTCTCTATTACAATTTTTAAATAAACTTCTGGGGAGAATGTTGTTCCCTTGCCTGTCATGTTTTATCATGAGGAGCCTGTGGCATTCACCCTTATCCCAAGATCTGTGTTCCCAGCCCTCAGAGGGGCAGCTTCTGGGCTGAATCTCCCAACGAGGCTCTTTGTTTGTCTGCACTATGGGGTCGTGGCTGGGGTTGCTCGGTCCAGCTCCCCGGGCCTGGGGGTCTGGCTAAGGGTGGAGACTCTTTCTCCACAAGCTCTACGGGCTGCCCAGAGGCCCCAGGCAAATCAGTGTGCAGGACTGGGCAGAAACAGAGCGCTTGATCCATCAGGCATTAGAGGAGGTCAGGCTGCGTTCCAGGACCTCAGAGAACGTTCTGGGGAAAGAAAACGAGAGATTTCCTACGGTGTCGTGTGGCTCTGGTCCTTCCACCACCAAAACCACTGAAGAACGGTAGCCAGCGCCCTCCCCTGTCCCGTGGTTGTGGGCCTCAACCAAGGCCACAAGGTGACTAAGAATGTAGGTAAGCAAACCGAGGCAGGGCCGGTGCTGGGGATGCCTCACCAAACACACCAAGTTGGTGCGGAACATAACCCGGGAGGTGCGCGGCTTCGCCTCCTACGCAGGGCACCAGCGAGCTGCTCAAGGTCTCCAAGGACAACCGCGCCCTCGAGTTCATCAAGAAAAGTCGGGGGATGCACGTCCATGCCAAGAGGAAGCGTGAGGAGCTTAGCACCATGCCGGCCGCCGTGAGGAAGGCAGCTGCGGAGGACTCGGGCCCTCTGGAAGAAAGCTTTGCAGAAAGTTAAAAAACAAAAACAAAAAAGAACCGGGCGTGGTGGCGTACGCCTGTAATCCCAGCACTTGGGGAGGCTGAGGCAGGAGGATTGGTGCGAGTTTGAGACCAGCCTGGGCTACAAAAGTGAGTTCAAGGCCAGCCTGAACTGCATAGTGAGACCCTGTCTCAAAAAAAAAAAAAAAAAAAAAAAAAGAAAGAAAGAAAGAAACCCAAACACATCCCACAGGATGCCCAGGCAGGTGGTTTGAGGTCAGGGGCCAGGATGTGGCCTCAAAGAAAAGCCCTAAAGCCTATCCAACACTATGATGCTGGGGATATAGCTCAATGGCACAGTGCCTGCCTGGCAGGCACAAGGTCCCAAGTTTGATTCCCAGTTCCAAAACACACACACACACACACACACACACACACACACACACACACACACACACACACAGACCATCCGGACTGGCTATCAGAATTCTGTAAGTCTCAGCTTTGACTCAGTTGTAAAATGTGGGTGATGGGTACCTGTCTTCGTGGAGCTCGCTGGAGCCCAAGGGTATGAGTACCCTGTGCCCTCAGCAGCCTCGGTACCCGCGTGGCACACTGGTGCCCTGACCTTCCTTGGCCAATCTGCGTAACCTTTCAGAGCTTCCGTTTCCCTGTTTGTAAAATGGAGGGGCATAAAACCACATCCGTTTCACGGGACTATAGTGATCAAAGAATTCAACCACAGTAAGTTGCTTGACGCGGTGTCTGGTACGTAGCGCAGGGGCCCCGCGATTTGCCCCGGTGGCGGCCGCTCCTTGCAGGCTGTGGGCGGTGCTGAATGTACAGGGGGTGGCACCCGCAGAGCTGATTGGCCCCCTGGGATGGTGTCTCCCAATCAGGAACTGCAAAGCACCGAGCGCTGCGTTTTATTTGAATTTGAGCACTTGCCAAAAGACAGGCCGGTTTAATCCAAAATAACTTTATTGCTGTTCCCACTTGGGATATAAAAAGCACCCTCGGAATCCTAGCCCAGGCCCCACAGGGGTGAGCAGGCAGCCGTGAGTCACAGACCTTGGGGAAGGGGGTTGGGGTTCCCTTTTCACTTCTGCGGGACAGGCCCTTCGCCCACCCCAGCCACCTGTCCGATGTCCTGCCTGCCCCTGGCGGAGGGCGGGAGCCACAGTGCAGTACATTACTTTAAGCCTGAGATTGACCAAAGGCTGAGACCACGGGGACCCTTGCCGGCCTAGCGTGGAGGAGGCACCCAGCAGCGTCGAGAGGTCTCCAGGAAAGATGAGTGTTGGGGTTCCTGGGGGCGCTGCTGAGGGTGTGGACACAGGCTGGGCTTGTCTGAGGTCATAGTGTAGAATGCCACTCTTCCTGAGTTTCGGGGTTTCACCTGGTCACCCGTTGCCGCTGCTGAGGAGCAGTCCCCCGAGTTTCAGAATCCACTGGTACTGGAGTTCTGGGATCCACTGAGGCTCCTCTCACCTAGAGGAGCTGCAGTTGTACCTTCAGCCGCAAGGCCCGGCCCTTGGGTCCCTGCCAGATGCTCCGGGCCCTGGCCACACTCAGCACCTCCAGCTGGTACCTTCCGGGCCGTGGCCTCCGCCGCCCTAGCTGCAGGGAGCTGAGGCCGCTGCGATACTGCATGCGGAAGAAACTCTGCCTGTTGCCACGGGCGATGACATACTGGACTAGACCTCCCAGGCCCTGCAGAGCTGGCCGCAGCTCCAAGATGTGCTTGGCCTGGCTGAGGCACGAGAGGTTCAGGCCTACAGTCAGGGGGACTTCAGCATCGAGGGTGGCCATGCTGACCTGCGGAGAACGACCAGGTAAGGGAATGGGAGGTGGGGTGAGTGAGGATGCATTTGTAGGGTGCCGGGGACAGTGGCCAGAGATTTCTACCTTCCTAATGAGAGGAATGGTGTTTTTTTTTTTTTTTTAATGGCCAGCTCAGCCTGCCCTGAGGTGGGGGCTGGCACAGCATGTGGTGCAGGGATCAAACCCAGTTTTATAGGCAGGAGAAAGCATCTTTCATGCACTCCACCTTCAGTAGCCCTCCACCCACAAGGTTAGGGTAGGCAGAGACTGAGGACGTAAAGCCCAAAAAGTGCAGCTCGTTTCCAGGGAAAAGCAAAGGACATTTGGTAGCAATCACTCCCCTGACCAAAACAACTCCAAGCCCAAAACTAAACACACACACAAACAAAACCCAGGACCTTTGCACACACCTAATCCTTTTTAAATTTTTATTTTGAGATGGGATCTCAGTAATCACTAAATTGCCCAGGGTATGCTTGAACTTGTTTCTTTCTTTTTTTTTTTTTCTTTTTCATCTTTTTGAGACAGGGTCTTGCTATGCAGTTCAGGCTGGCATTTAGCTCACTTTTGCAGCCCAGGCTGGTCTTGGATCCTCCAAGGATCCTCCTGCCTCAGCCTCCCAAGTACTGAGATTACAGGCATGTGCCAACATGCCCAGCCTTTTATTTTATTTATTTTTAAACCTTATTTATTTATGTTATGGCCAGCTCAGTCTGCCTTGGGGGTGGGGCTGGTGTAGCATGTGGTGCCAGGGATCGAACCTTGGTCTCTGCAGTTGCAAGTGCTTTAGACCACTCAGCTATCTTGCTGGCTCCTAGGCAGCCACGTTTTTTTTTTTTTTAAATTTTATTTAAATTTTACATTTTTTTTCTTGTTTCAGAACTTTTTTTTTTTTTTTTCTTGTTTCAGAACCTTTATTTGTTTATTCACTCATTTTTTTTATGGCTGGCTCAGCCTGCCCTGAGGGCAGGGCTGGCGCAGCATGTGGTGCCGGGGATCGAACCGCGGTCCCTGAAGCTGCCCAAGCTTTCCCAAGCAGGCGCCTTAGACCACTGAGCCATCCTGCCAGGCCCCAATTGTTTCAGAACTTTTGTTTGTTTATTTTTATGGTCGGCTCAGCCTGCCCTGAAGGTAGGGCTGACACAGCATGTGGAGCCGGGGATCGAACCGTGGTCCCTGAAGCAGCCCAAGCTTTCCCAAGCAGGCGCTTTAGACCACTGAGCCATCCTGCCAGGCCCCTAGGCAGCCATGTTTAATGACTGATTTTTTTTTTTTTTTTAAGAATCTTTTTGTAGCCCAGGCTGGCCTGGAACTCAAGAGTGATCCTCCTGCCTCTGCCTCCTAAATGCTGGGATTATGGGCATGGCAACTGCCTTTATAGTTTCCAGACCTCTGGTTCCAGATGAGGGGCCTTGGAAAGACCTCTGCCAAGCTAACCTAAATGACACAAAGGTTGCCTCAGATACCTAACCAGGGGGCCACTCTGATGCCATTGGTTACCACAGTCCTGAGATCACTCCGAGGCAGCCCTGCCGGCTGGCGTTGTGATCAAGGGACTTTTTGTAGGAACCAGAGCTGCAGACAAAGGGAACACCCAGCTGGGACAGAGAGAAGGAAGCGGGGCCACGTGACGCAAAGAGCGGTGCTGGCTTCCGCTGCACTTCCTACATCTGATGTTCTTAAGAGCCCCTGTGTGTAGATGACAAACCCTCCTTTATCTGCACTACCCTGAAGTGTGTTCCTGGACCTGGCAGCGGGACAGAGTGAGTGAACTTTTGTGGCCGGCTTCTTGGGGCTGGTTGACCCAGCCAACCACATAGAAGGTTATCTGTGGGCCTCGCCTCATTTGCATACCCACTGCCTCATCTGCATATCCACGGCCTCATTTGCATGCTCACCAAGCACCCTGCCACTGCATTAAAATGAAAGCTCTGCCGGGCGTGGTGGCTCACGCCTGTAATCCCAGCACTTGGGAGGCTGAGGCAGGAGGATCGTTGTGAGTTCGAGACCAGCCTGGGCTACAAAAGTGAGCTCAAGGCCAGCCTGAACTGCACAGTGAGACCCTGTCTCAAAAATTAAAAAAAAAAAAAAAAAAGAAAGCTCTTCCTGCCTCCCAGGCCCTGCATCTGGGGATAGCTGGCTCATGCTGCAGTGTGGGCAGGACATTTGTGTTTATTGACACCTGCTGGTGGCAAGTGGATATTGCAGGCAAATACACAGCTGCTCTGTTCTGTTCACCAGGATAATCAAGCCACTATCCTCATTAGTACCCAAAGCAGGTGATACAGTGGTAAACCCCAGCGGAGAATTCTAGTCTTTCGATGCTCCTAGCAAGTAACAGGAATTATGGGATGATGGCTGACATAATGCCACCTTTTTTCATAGCAAGAGGGGGGAAAACAACCAGAGAAAAGAAGTTAAAGGAATGCACTTGGTATTTGACTAATTAAATATTGAAAGCCCTTCCAACCCATCATACCGATTTCATTGCAGCTTTATCTATTCTCTTAGCACATTTCTTGTGGATCACATTTATTCTGGGCTGTAACACATGGTACATGGCCAGGTAGGGTGGCCCATGCCTATAATCCCAGCACTACAGAAGGCTAAGGCAGGAGGATCACCAGTTCAAACCTGGACTGAGCAACTTGGCAAGACTTCCTCTTCCAACAAACAAACAAACAAACAAACAAAGAGCTACAGCTGTAGCTCTGAGTTCAATCTTCGGTACCAAAACCAAAGTAGGCAAAAGAAAAAGAGGGTGTTTTACATATTCTTTTCTTTTTATTTTTTGTCTTTTCCAATCAGAGTATTAGGAGCAGGGACTTTTTTTTTTTTTTTTTTCCCTTATCACTGTTTGGCCAGGGTCTGTGTGGAGATGCCTCAGCCATTGCCAGATGTGAAGTTCTCATGGCAATGTTTCCCAGAGTCCCCTAAGGAAATTCTGGGGCCACAGAAGGACAGGGAGACTAATGCCCCTTAACAGGAGGGGAAAGCTTCAATGTGGGGCCAAGTGCCTCTCCCTCACACTAAATAGACCCCCCGGCCTTTTTCTTTCTTTTTTTTTGCCTTTTTAAGACAGGGTCTCACTATGCCGTTCAGGCTGGCCTGAGCTCACTTTTGTAGTCCAGGCTGGTCTCGAACTTGCATTGACCCTCTTGCCTCAGCCTCCCAAATGCTGGGATTACAGGCATGTGCCACCATGCTTGGCTCAGCCTTTCTCTATTAAATTTTATTTTCAGATAGTGTCTTGCTCAATTGCCCAGGCTGGTCTTTGTGTGTGTGTGTGTGTGTTTTTGAGACAAGGTCTCGATGTGCAGTTCAGGCTGGCCTTGAACTCACTTTGGTAGCCCAGGATGGTCTCGAACTCACATCAATCCTCCTGCCTTAGCCTCCCAAGTGCTGGGGTTACAGGCATGAGCCACCACGCCCAGCTCCAGGCTGGTCTTGAACCTGAGATCCTCCTGCCTCAGGAGCCTGAGGAGCTAGGATTGCAGATGTGCTTTCTACCACACTCAGCTGAGTTGAGTGCCGTCTCAGGGTCACAGCTTCCTTCCCACCTGTGGGGAGCCCCGCAGCTGCCCCTGCCCCATGCGGCTCCAGTGATACCTGATGGCCCCTGTGGGTACTGCGCCGTGGCCGATCCAGAGGGGCGAGGCTGTTGATCTGGCACTCATAGCAAGCTTCTAGGGAAGGTGGCTCCTCATCTGGGGCTTCCTGAGGCTGAGGGCTGATGCCCAGCACAGAGATGCAGTGCCTGGACCGGGACGGTGGCATAGGCAGGCTGTCAGGACCAGCTGGTGCGGCGTCCCGCCAGCCACTCCCAGCTCTCCATCATGAGCCTGCTGCCCCCAGAGGCAGGAGCTGTGGCACAGCTGTGCACCTGTGCGCTTGTGCCGCTGGGGCTCAGTGTGCATACGCACACACCTGCAAAAGAGCTGTGTGTGCGTCGTGGGTGCCCTGCTTCACGCGGCATAGGTGTGAACATGGAATGAGATGGCGTGCATCTCCTGGGAGAAGCAAGTGTGCCTGTTATGGTTTAGGTCTTGTTGTCTGTCCCCTTAAAGCCTCACACAGTCATGGGGCAGGGACTTCTATAGATTGAGACTTGATTCATGAGTTACTGGGATTATGTGATTTAGTACTGATCTAAGAGTTTGAGACTTGATCCATGATCCCTGGGATTAAAGTACTTCTGGGATTATGGGTGTAGCCTAAAGCCAATAGGCTGAAGCGGAGAGCCTGAATGTAATTTAAAGAGACAGAGAGACAAGACTGACGTGGTTGCTCTCTGCTCCCCTGGTTGGTTGCTTCTGTCACAACTGTTGCTGTTCTGCCACCATAAACTGGATGCACTCTGCCCTGTTCCACTCAGCCTTGGGCCAGCCGAATGTGGCCCAGTAACTGTGAGCTAAATAAACCTTTCTTTCCTTCATTTTGGGTGGTGAGTATTTGTCTCAGCAATGACTACAAAGTAATAGTGCCCCAGTGTGCACATGTTGGGGGCGGGGGAGGGGAGCACCTGCTAGCACACATGTGCTGTGTAGGAGACTCAGGTCTCTGCACACATGCGCTCCACATTCTCCTACTGAACTACCCAGGACCTAAAATGTTACGGGGAGCGGGGGGCTCAGTGGTGTAGCACTTGCCTAGCACATGCGAGGCCCTTAGCCTCTCAAGAAAAGCACATTGTCATACTAATGTGTGGTGGTGCATGCCCACAGCCTCAGCAATCTAGGAGGCTGAGCCAGGAGGATCACAAGTTCAAGCCCAGCCTGGGCAATTTAGTGATTTATCAAGGCCCAGTCTCAAAATTTTAAGCAAACAAAATGAATAGACTGGGCCGGGTGCGGTGGCACACGCCTGTAATCCCAGCACTTGGGGAGGCTGAGGCAGGAGGATCAGTGCGAGTTCGAGACCAGCCTGGGCTACAAAAGTGAGCTCAAGGCCAGCCTGAACTGCATAGTGAGACCCTGTCTCAAAAAGACAAAAAGACAGAAAAAAAAAAAAAAAAAAAAAAAAAAAAAAAAAAAAAAAAAAAAAAAAAAAAAAAAAAAAAAAAAAAAAAAAAAAAAAAAAAAAAAAAAAAAAAAAAAAAAAAAAAAAAAAAAAAAAAAAAAAAAA